>PVJC01007089.1:0-43752 GCA_004026665.1 Murina feae
AATCACTGCGAGGGATTAACCTCTAAGCCACTTGGTTACGAGAGTCAGCTGTGTCTACAGTGGGAGAACTTCTGTGCTGGAGACACCCTTATGGGGCAAGAGTTGTTACAGTGGAGCTTTTGTGCTCACTGCATCTGCCCCGAGTGTGTTCCTTGTGGATCTGTTTTGTTTAGGTTAGTCCCTCTCTGGCCACTGGGTGCGGCTGGCTCCTGTATCTTTAAGGAGGTGTTGCTGCAGAAGCCTCTGGTGCACTTGGGAGGGGCGGGGCCTCGGGGAGTTCGCCGGGCAGGGCGGAGCAAATAGCTATGGCGCTTCTCAGCCCTGTGCTGAGAGACGCCAGGTTTCTGTGTCCCATGGTAATTGCTGCAAGCAACGCTGAGAGAAACCCGTTTTGGATTTCCTCCTGGTGCCAGTCAGTCCCCCTTCTCTGGGTGTCTGTTGGACCTCAGAAACTCACCTGGAACTGGAGTTCAGAGCCGCTGGGAGCTTGTGGCTCTCTCCGTTTTGGAAAAGAACCGCGACCTCCGGTACCAGCCCTTCCCCGAGCCCGTGCGCGCGCCTCCGTACCTCTGTACTTTGCTTCCGCCACTCCTCTGTGTCTCAGACTCTTCTCTAGTTGTAGGATTTTCACTCAGCCAGCCGTCCTGTGGGTGCGAGTGGTGTCCATGTGTTCTTTTCGTGGTTTTTCTGAAATAGTTGTTCACAGCTGCATATACGGTGTCTACCCTATGCCGCCATCTTGTTTCTCCCCTGCTGTATTTTCTTTATACTGTTGTTACCTTAATAATATTAGTTTTAAAAAACAGTAATGTTTAAAATTACTTGTCTAGCCCAGGCAGTATGGCTCAGTGATTGAGCAGCAAGCTATGAACTTGAAGGTCACAGTTCAATACTAGTCAGGGCACGTGCCTGGTTTGTGGGCTCAATCCCCAGAGTGGGGTGTGCAGGAGGTAGCCAATCAATGATTACCTCTCATCATTGATGTTTCTATCTCTCCCTCTCCCTGTCTGAAATCAATAAGAATATATTTTTAAAAAACCACTTATTGTTTATGCATAATCTCATTTAATATTCAAAAATAAAGTTAATGAAGTCTGGCTTAATGTTACCCATCAGTAAGTAGCAGTGTTAAAGCACAATGTCCAGGCAGCAGGAAAAGGAAACACTCACACCCTCGGGAGATCAGGAAACGCACTTTATTGCAGGAGCACCTGTGCTGAATGGATCAGGGAAATTGGTTCCCAAATCTGAATGCTGAATACGGTGGGGCTTTCCCTGTTATCCACCCCCCAACCCGAGTCTTTGTCCCCCAGATATGGACTAGGCTTCTGGACTTTTCATGGGCTTTTGCAGACCCTGTGGTGGTTGTAAGGGGGGAAGTGAGATTTTGACCAAGACTCCGTCTGACACCAGGAGCCAGCCACCCTTGTGGAGGTTTCCCATAGTTGTATGGCCCCTGCAGGACAGGTTTTCAAGGCTAGGCCACCAGTGGAAAGCAGGTTGGAGCTTAGTCATAGGCTTGTACGCATACATGCTAGAATACAGGTTTGACTGGGCACACACCGAGGTTGCCACCCTGAATGGCCTTCATAGCAGAACAGGGACTCAAACTTAGCATGCAGCTCTCTTCTCCCTTGATATCTCCATGGCTTAAAAAGAGTTGAAATCAATGAGCACAAAATGTCTCATCTCGAGTGTATTAAAAATATATATATTGACAAAAGATAAAATATCAAGTACAGAAACTACTGACATTTAATTATTGCATGAAATAACATTTAAATACATACATACATACATGCATACAAAATAAAAAGTGTTGACAAGGTCTGCAGCCTGATGGAGAATAGAATGAACCAGGAGAATTGGCTGAGTCTGCCTTTTAAAATATTGGTAAAAATCACAAAAATATTAAAATTTATATTTAGAACAAAACTCTATGACCTGTGTTACCGCAGAAACATGTGTCTCATCTTCTCCCTTTAGTAGCAGGAATAGGGTCCTTGCAATATCTCAAAAAATTTTTTTTCTGTGACTTGCATGGGAGGATGCGATATATATTAGGAAGCTTTATTTCCATAGAATTACATCCCTGAGAGTCCCAAATCCTGCTTCATTCAGTCATAGAAGTATGGCTAACATTTCAGTAGAGCTATAATTAGAGCCAGTGTCCAGAGCTTCCATTCCACGCTGCAACTGGGTTCAATACAGTATTAAGTTCATTGTAGTTCATTAAGCCAATGCTGTAGGGGGTCCCTATGTCATCCCAAAATTACTGGACATGTGTCTACCTTCCCTTTGTTGGACCCCTTTGCCAGTGCTTTGTGCTTTGAAGGGAACATGCCTATAATGTCTGGCCTTCCCTTTGCTCTTTTCCTGTTTTTAATAACTAGTTAATTACAATGTATCATCTGGATGGAGCTTCTTATTCTTGCAATTCTCTGTAATGTTGAAGGCATATTTATTGATTACTTGGATATATTCATGTTCTTTTATTTGGGGTTAAAGAAAAGTAAAACCCATGGTAAAATTTATTTATAATTATGTATTAAAATCACAAAATATTGCATGGATGATGTTGCTCAGTGGTTGAGCATGGACCTATGAACCAGGAGGTCATGGTTTAATTCCAGGTCAGGATAGATGCCTGAGATGTGGACTTGATCCCCAGGATGGAGTGTGCAGGAGGCAGCTGATCAATGATTCTCTCTCATCATAGATGTT
The DNA here is from genome assembly GCA_004026665.1 of Murina feae. Taxonomy (NCBI): domain Eukaryota; kingdom Metazoa; phylum Chordata; class Mammalia; order Chiroptera; family Vespertilionidae; genus Murina; species Murina feae. The sequence continues at coordinate 2,725 of PVJC01007089.1, forward strand.
TCAATCTCTCCCACTCCCTTCCTCTCTGAAATGAACAATAATAATATTATTGAGAGAGAGAGAGAGAGAGAGAGAGAGAGAGAGAGAGAGAGAGAGTAATATGAAAATTAACCCTCACTCTGTTACACCTAAGCCATGCCCACCAACCGATCAGAGTGGCTATATGCAAATTAATCCATCAAAGATGGCAGTTAACTTTGCATACACAGGAGAGCGAAGACTAAAGACAGTGTAGAAGGAAGCCAAATGCTGCAGAAGGGAGCCAAGCGGTGGATAAGGGAACAGAGCTGAGGCAGCAGAGATGGTGAAGAAGGGAAGGAGAAGGGAGGGAGGGAGCTGAGGTGGCAGAGATGGGAGCCCAGGCAGGCTTCGCTCCCTTCTCTGCTTTGGTCTAGCTCAGGAAGCCCTATTCTTGCAGGAATCTCCCTGCAATGGGTCACGTGTGTGTGTGTGTGTGTGTGTGTGTATTTAAAAACAGAAAGTATTGTGCAATACTATGGTATAAGAAGTTTCTTTGTAGGGAGGCACACATATTTGTGTGGTGTACCATTTTAAATATTTTATTATATTATTAAGATTGTATCCTCACATGCAAAGTAAAGTGCTGAGCAATTTTCTAGCTAATTTAATTAATTTATGTATCCACTCTGGGTAATTTGAACCAATAAAACCACTTTCATTTAGAACAAGTTTATTTATCTTCATTACCTGAATAATTGTTCCTCACTCCATTCAAATTTGCACACAGAGAAACCACTTTCTGAATTAAGAACTAAGATGCTAAGATGGTGAATCACCTTTAAACAAAATTAAAAGAAGCAGCCTAAAATTACAAACATCTTTCATTTTCAACTCTTTTCTAATGAATGTTTTATTTTTTATATATAATGAAAAAATGTACTTCCCTCTGACTAAAAGTCTACCAGCAGGTTTAAATCCAGGGCAAATTTTACCATAAAAATGTAACTTAAAAATAAATTCATGAATATTTATCTATATTCAATTTTATATTTATCTATATATTGATTAATATACCTATAGTTCTAATTTACTATACCAAAAATTTATAATGATATTTTTAATGTTATAAATGCACTTTTATTCTACCTCTGAATATTTTCTCTCTTATAGTTGTAGAATAATTTAAGGCACAGAAACAATTCACCCTCTGTTAAGGAATCATAATCATTTCTGCTATTATCATAGCAATGTATATGAGGATTAGAATAATAGAGTATTTGCTTTCAATTTTATACTTTTAAATTTCACATTACTTTAATGTAACCCATTTCATTTCTTTCTACAATGGTGAAAATCAATGGCAACAGAGAAAGTGTCTTTCCTGTGGTGACTCTGAAATATAAGATAGTGAGCTCAAGTGCTCATTGTATGTTTATACACATGACATCAAGACATTATAGACACACTTAATAGACAGTATCCAGCTTGTATTTTCCTGTGATGTGGATGCCTTGGATTTAAATCCATTCACAAGTTATCTGTGTTGATAAGCCTTCTGTGGCATACTGTTCAAATACACAATCACATAGCAATATATACCTCATTTATTGTTTAAATGCCTTATGAGGCAACAAAATTCTTGTCTTTACACAATAGTGAATATATTGTGCCTAAATGTAGAATAAAACCATATTCTTTTAATAGCACCATTAGAATATAGTATTTTCATACAAACAAATTTCCATTCAATTTCAGATAATTAACATTAGTTTGGTATTGATTTGTGAAAGTCAATTTTGACATATTTTCAGAGATGCCTGAGTTCCTAACCAAGTATGTGCTTGTTCACTCTATATTGATTACTGAGGCATCTATTTATTTTTATTTTTGTTTCCTGCATGCCAGATGGGACTATTGGCTCTTCATCTTTCATTACAAAAAAAAAAAAATGTGGGCAGGATGTCAGTGTCTTGGCAGAGACATACAGGATATATAGTTGAAAGTGAATTTTGAGCAGGATAAACTCTCTTCTGTTTACCAATGAAATAATCTAAGGCCAAATACATTTTATATATAACCACTTGACACAAGGCTCTTTGATTATAACATTGATGTGCTAAAATATTTCTCTGATTATGTAGGGGATAATTTTGAAAAATACAAACTTTTTAGTGAGTGGTGACTTACTTTGGTTATTTAGATGGCTAGAGATAACTCATAATAGAGATTAACTAAACCATGAGGATAATATTCATAATGATTTTCAGTCCTTTTAATCATCTACTTGAATGTGATGACCTTATGAATGTAGGAGAAAAATATAGAGTTAGAATGGTCAGTGACCTTATTGCCAAAATTTACTATTTATTCACATTATTCAATGATACATTTACATACAGATCTCCCACTTCTATCTTTTTTAGCTCATGAATAAAATACTTATTATTGGATTTTTCTCCTCTCATTGTGTATCCCATATTATTCTTTCATCAGCACTAGCCATTATAAGTGCAGTTTAGTTATGTTTAAACCAATAGAGTTAATCATAGCTGTGTCAGTAGACCAGTATAATTTCAGAAAACTTTTCTCTGTTACATAAAAACCAAAACTTCTGTATCATTGTAAAACAATGTTTCAAAGTAAGTGGTGTGTATATGTGGCAGACATGAAAATATACCAGCTCTTGAATCTCTCAGGATTGCATAATTGAATGAAGACCCCAGGTGGTCCACACAGAAATCCATCATCACACAGCTTTCATGTTGAGGCCATGCTTCTCAAGAGTTGCTCCTAGCCAGTGATGAAATACAGAAGGCATACTACAATAGTTCATTTTCTGTGAGACTTGGGATTCCTCTCATGGGTGACTTTGGCTTGCAGACTCTGCCTTGCTGAAATTTCTTTCACTGCAGTCTAAAGTCTTCCACTCAACCTTTCTCCCTTTCCTCTCCCTGGACAGCGATCAGACCTATATTAGAGTTCAGTGACTTTCAGTCCTCTACATCTCTCCCCCTTTTTTCTCACTCGCATTTCCCCCCAATAGACCCTGTGCATCTAATCCTGTCTTGACATCTGCTTTGGGCTGGACCCAGACTAACACATGTGTTACTGAGAAAACAGATTTTAGGATGGGAATTTGGGATTGGCTTACTCATTACTCAATAAGCAAAGAGATCAACCACTTGGTAGGTGAGGCAGGAAAATCTCTTGCCTAAAATTGCTAAAAATTTGACTAGTGTTGTCTTGGAAATGCTCCCATGGAGGAATGCTTTTGCAGGTGTGCTTATATGTGCATTTGAAAGATAATAGTGTAAGCAATGTTTGCAAAGAGTAGAGTCAGCAGATTACTAACTTGTATTAACTTCCTGAAGAGGGATAATGACAACTGAGGGTTATTAACAAGCAGTTAATAGCAAAATGTTGAGTAGCGTACAAACACCTTATCTCCTGCAGAAGAAGAGTTGACAATACTATGCATCAGGGTAAAAAGTCTTAATAGGTTTACAAAGTTGAAGAGATAGATGTTCAGATACTCATCCAATACTAAGGTCAGTGACCTTGTATGAAAATCCTGGAACCCTAAAATTTGGAAGGAGTCATATAAATGAATGCTTCTGAGTGTGCTGAGGTGAATCCATTTTTCCTTGTAAAAGTTAATGTATCTGTTGTTTTGACACTACAAAAGGACCAGCAAGAAATAGATGCCTCGCCTTGTCACTTGCTCTCTTGTCTGTCAAGCTAAATCTCAGCAAAACATGACTGGGGTATTATGAGTGGGAAAGAGATTATAAATGTAAAAGAATTACAAGAATTTGATAGCATGTACAAACAAGAAACAAGAGAGTACCACTGAGAATGAATTTTGAGATTTCTTCATCAAGGGCCTTGAATGTCAGAATTCATTGATATTGGGACACTTTTTCAGAATATGAAATTTTACATTCTGGAAAAATTACCAGAGGATGGGGATAACTTGTTATCATGCTTGGCAGTGCTTTGAAATCTGGAGGAGATGATTTGATGGTCAGTTTAATGTGTCAACTTGACTAGGTCAAGGAATAGCTATGTGGTTACACATTAATTCTCAATGTGTTTTTAGAGTGTTTCTGGGAGACATTAGTATTTAAAGTGGTGGAAAAAATAAATTAGTGGCACTTCCTGGTGTGCATAGGCATCAGATAGTTTATTGAAGGCCTGGATAAAACAAAGAGGCAGAGAAGGTTGAATTAATGCTCTACCTAAGTGAGCAAGAACAGCGATCTTCTGCCCTGAGAGGTCCTGGTTCTCAGGCCTCAGACTTAGACTGAAATCAATACCAGTGGCTTTCTCTCAGGTCTTCTAACTACTCTACCAGTTCCTGAGTCTCCAACTTGCAGATGGCAGATCTCATGATAATGTGTGAGCCAATTGCATATAAATAGATCTCATATTTTATTGGGTCTGCTGTCTGGAGAACTGTGAATAATGCCAATTTAGTAATAGGAGTACCTAAATTATAAGAATAGAGACTCAGAAGGTCTCAATCAGAGCTTAGATTCGAACCAGTTCATAGAGCCAGAACCTTTAAAATGGAGGAAGGCACCCTAGCTGGTTTGGCTCTCTGGATAGAGCGTTGTCCTGTGGACTGAAAGGTCCCAGGTTCGATTCCGGTCAAGGGCATGTACCTGGGTTGCAGGCAATCCCCAGTAGGGCGTGTGCGGGAGGCAGCTGATGGATGCTTCTCTCTCATTGATGTTTCTAACTCTCTATCCCTTTCCCTTCCTCTCTGTAAAAAATCAATAAAAAATATATTTTAAAAAATGGAGGAAGGTTTAGCCCCCTTGAGAAAAAGTCTCAGTACACCACTAAAAATTCATAATGTTAATTTTTCTTCTAGCCTTCTCCAAAGAGACCACTGACATTTTAGCAGGGTAGCTGCATTGGAGGAAAGTAAATAATCAGATCTGTCAGGATCTACTGGACACTGACTTTGAACTAATACTGATTCCAGGAGACACAAAACACCACTGAGACTCACCAGTGAGAGTAAAGGTTTATGGAGATCAGGTGATCAATGAGTTTTCATTTAAGTCTACATCATTGTGGACCTAGTAGGTCCTCAAACTCATCTGTGGTTATAGCCCCAGTTCCAAATGTATAATTGAAATATATACATTTAGTAGCTGGCAGCTTCCCCTCAATGGTTCCCTGACCTGGGAATAAGGGCTATTATTATGGGAGAGACCTAGTAGAAGCCACTAGAACTGCCTCTACCTAGGAAAACTGTAAACCAAAAACAATATTGCATTTCTAGAGCCATTGTGGAGCTTAGGACCACCGTAAAGGACTTGAAGTATGCAGGAATGGTGATAAAAAGATAGCATCCCCATTCAACTTGTCTATTTGGCCTAAGTAGAAAACAGACACTTTTTAGAGAATTAGAGTAGCTCCAACTGCTACTATTCCAAATGTGGTTTCATTGCTTGAGTAAGTTCATACATCCCCTAGTACCAGGTATACCTCTGGCTATTGACCTGACAGATGCCTTTCCTCCATCCCTGTCAATAATGTCTACCAGAAGTAGTTCACTTTCAGCTGGCAAGCCTAGCATTACAATTTCACTGTCCTACCTCATGAGCATATCAACTCTCTGGCCCTGTGTCATAATTTACTTCTCAGAAATCTTGATCATCTTGCTCTTCCACAAGACATCACACTGACCCATTATACTGACGATAGCATTGGAATAGACATATATAATGCCTTATCCACTGTTATGTATTCCACACACCACTGCTTCTGATCAAGGATTTCACTTCATAGCAAATTAAGTGCAGCAATGAGCCTATGCTCATGGAACTTACTGCTTTTACTATGTTACCCACCATTCAGAAACAGCTGACTTTATGGAATAGTGAAATGGCTTTTTGATGACACTAATGCTGGATAAGTGACAATATTTTGTACTTGGGTCAGGTTCTCCAGTAGGCTGTATATATTCTGAATCAGTATCATACGTAAGATGCTGTTTTTTCCATCCCCTTTAATTATAATTAGAATTGATATAATTGGCAATCATACTAGCCCCACATTCAGTCCCTTGCCTATGGGGTTTTGCAATTAATAGATTTACATGAATCCATTTTTACAATATATTCAGCACATAGGCAATAGGAAACAATAGTCTTAAAAACAGAGACATTTTGATAACTAAAGAGTGAAATGATATAAGTTTACTTTTGAGTTTAATTAATTCTTAGGGAGGACATATTACATTATATACCATCTTACTAAAATAACCACTATTTAGTTGATAGTTTGCAAAAGCTAAAATCAATATAACACATAAACAGTTATTGTCCATTAATACCACAGAGTCCATTCTAGAATTATGACATCAATTTCACTACATAAATGGAGTTGAAAGTAGAGGAAAAATTGTACAAAAACCCATAGATAATATACAATTCCATTTTTTAAATTGTGTTATGTCAATATGTTTAATGATAGACAAAAACTTATCATATCATTTTAAACTAGAATAAAAGTATATCCTAGTGTTGTTAATAATATTTAATATATTATGTAATTTTAATTTACATAGTAGTAATTTGTATTAGAATAAGATCATCCTACATTATAAAGTTATCAATACCAAAGAAAAATATTAACATTTATAACTATAACATTAAATTATTAAAAAAGAAATTGTCAAATGTTGGTAAGAATAAGTGTCTAGGAGGTACACTAAGTTGAAGTTGACTACAGAGACATATAGTCAAAATAATGAGCCTAGTGGTACTAGAAGGAATAAACAGATCAAGAGCAGATGTATCATTTGAAGAAAAATACTCTCACCTATTATATTTCTTCTAGCAGCATTTGGGTTATTTATGACCAATTTAATTAATTGCTCTTCCCAAAGTGACTATTTGTCAGAGACAAGCACACATACAGTATATTGCAAATATATTCTTCAGAAAACCATGCCATGGGTATATACGTGTCCTATTAGTAAAACCCTTTGCTGTGCGATGGTTCATGAAGCTAGGACCAAAGTGTTTTAGTTGCCTAAGTGGATATTAAAAGGGAACTAAAATAAAATAAAGTAATAATGTTATGCTCTTCTAAATATTGTTGAACTATCAGCATGAAGTGTTCTGTCCTCTTATATAATTGAAACAGACAGTATACATCTATAGGTTTTGCATTTTCTTCTACTTTATGACATATGGGTAAACTAAAGGATATGAAAATAATTCTACCTAAGCATATTGAACTTTCATATGACAATAATAGTTCTTATCAAACCTTTCACTTCAGTTAAATAATCTTAATATCTGTTTATTTGCCTCCTTTAAAAATATTCCCTTAGAACTTTGTAGTTAATCTCAACTTGACAATGCAATTGTACCATTGAAGAGTATTGCCTCAAGACAACCTACACTTCAACAGTGGAGGCAATGAAAGCTGGCCCAGCAGCTGAATTTAAACATGGCACCACTCAGGGAGAATGAGCAGGTGGTTTGATTCCAAAGGACATGATTACCTCTTCTTTTCAAACTTAACTGCTGTGCTCTTAAGACAATTTGCATTTCTAATTTAGAATATGAAAATAGAGTTTTTAAAATACTTCTGTTTTATAATGAAACAAAAATGGTGAAATTAGTTGGATAACCTCCCCAAATGTGGATGGCTAAAGAACTTTAACAGGAAAGACATGATGAATTACAAACCAGCCATGTGGTGCTTGTCTGTGCTGTGAAGGTAGAAGGTGGTCGACCTTAAAAAAGGATTCTCTCTTCCCAAGTCACTGTTCTCGGAGGCACATTACAGGCCCATAATTTTTTTTTAATTTAGTTTACCTTTTTTCCTTATATTATTGAATTAGAAACATTTAAATAGCTCCTGATTTATCTTGTAAGAAAATAAAAGTATCAAACAATGTTATTCCTGCAACATACCTTTTATTTTAGCATGTTGCCTGGGAAAGAAGAAGGAGGATTAACTCCAGAGAGCAGAGTAGAAATACCAACTTTCCCTCCCATTACAAAAATAAACAAAATAAAAATTAAAGCAATGTTGTAATGCTATGCTATTTCCCATCAAAGTTAGCATGAGGTGATTTCCATGTTTCTTTTTCATTTTTCTTACTGTTTATTAATCTATTATCTACATAAAGTTTACAAATTGTTGTAGCTCTATTGTTTCCCTTCCTTTCTTCTTTGTGAAATCTAGTAAGCATTGAGGAAATTAATTGCTTCACCACCCTGTGCTAGCTCTTCTATTGTCTGATACTGGCTCCTCTGTCCAAGATTGTTCTGCTTACATCACTGAGCGGAGAACAGCATGCATCTTTTCAGTGTTTGCTTCTTGACAGCTCTTGTCTTCAATGATAGCAAGACAGAGTGTTGCGAGTCTCTATTAAATAGACTTACTTTCTTTCTGCTCTTGCATTACATAAATAAATCCCAAAGAAAATACATGTGCTGAAAAGTATATATGGTATGATTCCCAGGTATGTTGTTCCAAATGATTTACTTCAGAGTTGTAAGTATTGTTTCTATTTGGTAGGGAATGCATCCTGAGGTCTGGATACAGATTGCTAATGTGAAACACAAAAGGATTGATTTAATTTTATATATATATATATATATATATATATATATATATATATATATATATATATGACACTGTCTTACTTTGAACAATAGGGATCTGTTCTTATGGGACTGTATAAGAATTGGAAAACTAGAGCAGAAAGTAAAACTTTAAGCCATGGGAACAAGCACTAAATATGGCAAAAACTGAGCCACAAGCAATAGGATAGAATAGCTCTCAAAGGACACATGACTTTTTTCCTTCTTGCTATAAACCTTTCCTGAGGGGTGCATTAGGAGGCAAAACAAATGAGGACTCAAGATTCTTTGGCATTTAAGGCCATTTGGCTAATGAATAATCAATCTTTTACCAAGAGATTAAAAACAACATTCTATTTTTTGGTTTTGTTCTCCTTGGAATTTAAAATATATCTTTAATATGTCCAAAAGAAGAATACAAGATTTTGTGCTTCAACTCCTAATCTATATATCTATCATCTATCTATCTATCTATCTATCTATCTATCTATCTATCTATCTATCTATCATCTATCTATCTATCTATCATGTATCTATCTATCATGTATCTATCATGTATCTATCTATCTATCTATCTTCTGTCTATCATCTATCTATCTATCATCTAATCTAATAAGAGTAATATGCAAATTGACCCTCACTCTGAGACACCCAAGCCATGCCCACCAGCCAATCAGAGCAACTATGCAAATTAACCCCGCCAAGATAGCAGTTAATTTGCATACACAGGCAAGAACAAAGATTGGAGACAGCCTAGAAGGAAGCCAAATGCTGCAGAAGGGAGCGAAGTGGCAGAGAAGGGAGGAAGTGAGGCAGTGGAGACGGGAGGGAGCAAAGTGGGGGAGATGGGAGGGATTGAGGCAGTGGAGACGGAAGGATTCAAGACAGCAGAGATGGGAGGGAGTGAGGCAGCAGAGACTGTGGAGATGGGAGGGAGCAAAGCAGCAGAAAAGGCAGGGAGCTGAGGGAGGGAGCAGAGAAGGGAGCGAAGCCTGCTGGTGTGCTTGGCCAGCCTGAAAACAGTCATCAGCCCCTCACCCAGGCTGGCCAGACACACCAGCAGGTGGACATCCCCCAAGGGGTCCCAGGCTGTGAGAGGGCACAGGCCAGGCTGAGGGACCACCCCCCCGAGTGCACAAATTTTTGTGCACCGGGCCCTTATTCTATCTATAAAACCCTAATATGTAAATAGACCAAACAGCTGAACAACCAGTCAATATGACGTGTGCTGACCACCAGGTGGCACGTGTGGAACATGGCGGGCGTTAGCAGCAGGTGGCAGAGTGTGGAACGTGGTGGGTGTTGGCCACAGCGAGATGGTGAAGCAGGTGAGAGGGGGTGCCAGACTGAGATAGGGCACCAGTCTCTATCATTGGGGTGAGCCTCTGGTGGTTACTGAAAATTCTTTGCTCTCATGCACTGCAGTCCTGCCAGGCACTCACACCTGCTGCTGGTGCCAGAGCCTCTGGTCGCACCCGCTGCTGGCGCCTGGCACCAGTCCTGATTGCCCGGCACCGTCAGCATGTGCGAGGGGCAGCTGCCAGCCCTGATCACTCCTGAGGACTTCTCCACCTCCCCCTGCTCCTGTCTGGGGCAGCAGCCACCGCTTGCATCTGCTGACCGATCTGGCCCTGCTCGTGTCCACTGTTAGCGCTGGCCCCAAACACTCTGTACCATCAGTGGGTGTGAGCAGGGCCAGCGCAGTCAGCGTGTAGGAGCGGTGGTGGCAGGAGTGGGACTGCCAGCAGACAGGGGAATGGGAGCTGTGGCGGGAAGGGCCGGGTCGGGTGCAAAGGATGGGCTGAGACCCGCCCCTGTGCCCACCACGGCCTCGCGGCCCACAGTTCCTTTCAAGGTGCACAAATTCATTTACTGGGCCCCTAGTAGTTATACAACCTACTATTATTTTGATGTACTTATTTATTTTTACTTAGAAAGAGTGAAAAATAATATTTGACTTTATGTTTTGAAAAAGTAAGTCATTTATAAGTGACATTTGAACTGTGTTAGTCAGATCTGTCACTCAGCTCTGTGGGTTCCCCTTATTTGTGAAGCGGTCTTATCTTCTCCACATAGTCTTAGAGACTGCAGCGGCCGAGTCAAGTATAAAAGGATCAGCTACTTTATATGCCAGGGGAAGACTGGGGTGACAGCTGTGAATGTTCAGGCAACATAAATAATTTCTGCATAACTGTGTGCTCTCAACAAGACACGACTGGAGAGGTTTTTCAAGGAAAATAATAGACCATATTGCCTGATGAACAACCGGAGGTGGTTATTCTAATATGCTTCTTGGATATTTTTCTTCATATACTGAAATGTTTTCAATGCTTCTAAAATTAGCTTAGCTTACAATAATCTTTAGCTCCAGAGGGTAAAAGAAAAATACTTCCCTGACATGTCTACAATTCTCTGTTTTCTCTCCCTTTATTGGCAAACAGCAGATTCTTTAAAGAGGGTAAGAAATATGATGGGTGAATTAGGGAAGAAGATGGTGAAACTGGCAGAACTGTTCCCTGTACAATTTATGGTGGCTGCCTCAGGACCCCGTGATGATCATTTCTTAGGAGTGAGAATCCCTGTCAGTTAAGAAAGAAGCTCTATCTCTGATCTTAGATTTAGAAAAAGTGATTCATGTGCTCCCATTCTCATAAAGGAGATTGGCTCAGGATTGAATTCATCTGTGCTTTGGAGAACAGTAAGGATGCTTCATCTGAGGCAGGTTTTTCAAAGATTTATTAAATAGGAATCTATTCAGATCTAATGGGACTGTTATGAAGACCAGTGAGATAGTATACCTTAATACTTTTAGATTTTTAAGAAAGAAGCATATTGAACTAAGTTAAAATACTATTATTGTGAAGTCATAGAATCCCATAAAGTTAAAATATCATTTCTCAAAAGCACTTCTTGCAAACTATGAAACTATAAGCACAGCCGTTTTTACACTATCTTTTTTAAATCCAAGGAAAGTGCAGCCAACTAACTACTATTTAATAAAAGTAATAGAAGCTCTTCCTTTGCAGAAAACATTTTTCATTTACCAAGTGGCGAGAAGGAATATTAATATTGATTCAGACTCAGAGATGAATCCTGACCTCAAAAGTACTGAATGTGATTAGGCTGTATGTGCATCGGCCTCATGGACTATGAATTCTGACTTTTTTCTTGATGATGACATTTTGAATCAAAGAAATTTGAGTTTTCTATAGTGGTATTAAAGCCCTGCATATGTTTAAATGCTTTAGGTACAGTCCAGAAAGGACAGAAAACTAATTTTTTTCACAGTAATTCTGCATAACACCATTATATCTGCTGTTAGGATGTTTCCCCATAAGTTTGGTAAAATTAAAGTGGTAGAAATATGATAAAGGCATGTTTTTTTGGGGGGGGCGCTTAGCTGACAATATAGGTAAGATAGTAAGCAGAAAGGGGAGAGTGAATAGATTTATAGATAAAGATATACCTTTGTTCCTTTTAAAGGAAGATTGTTGATCATTAACAATACTAATTGCAGAACCTATGGCATCCACACAGAATATCAAGAAAATATATAACTCTAAATGTCCCTTATCAATCTAGAGGATTTAAAAATATAGTACCCCTTTAAAATGAGTGATTCTATATGATTTAAAAATGACACATTGGACCCACACACTTGTCATGATTAGCAATGTCAATCTAGACATAATGTTGACTATTAGCCTGGAATTCCAATTCCAGATTCAGAAACATTATGAACTATTTTTTGTCTTTCCCTAAATTTTTCCTTGGTAATTTACTTACTCTGTGCAGTCCATCATGTTTATTGGAAAATGACTCAAGATCTCAGAATTAGATATATGCATTCCCTTTAGTGTCATTCATTTTTTAGCTTTAAATAAATTATTCTTCCCCCACCACATCATTTTATTTTTACCTTTCTCCTCAGTTTTCCACATATTTTCATTCTCAATGTATCTTGCTCCCTTTTTACCACACATTGTAATTGTGGCAGAACTTAAATAAGCTGCATTACCATGAATGGAGGCATCCTGGCACATCATTTAGTGACACGATGATGTATTGACTAAAAACTAGAAAATCAGAGAGGGTGTCCACTGAAAGAGACACAAACAAGTGAGAACATTAAAAGACATATAAGTAAATCCTGTTGCTTTTTGCCCCATCAAGTTTAATGAAAATCTAAAGTATAATTTGAAATGTGATTCTTTTTTTTCTTTTTTTATTAAATTATTGGGGGGAAATTGGCCACCAAAATTATATAGGTTTCAGGTGTGCAATTCTATAATACCATATTTTTTCTTTGTATAAGATGTTGTTTTGTTTTGTTTTCTAAAATCGTTAGACCAAAAATCAAAGGGCATCTTATACATGGAAATCAGCTGAGGAGGAAACTGCAGGGCTGAGTAGCTGCTCATACCTTGTCAAACAGGCTTTCTCCAATCACCAGCCTTATTGTTATTGATGTCAGCTGATGCCATAATTGGAGGTGGAGGTGGAGACTGTGCAGATGCAACAGAGACTGGAGAATTCTGAGCCCATAAAGATGTCAAAAAGTAAAAAAAGATACTAAATACTGGTAAGCAATTGTCATACTCTACAAAATTCAAACTGAATGTAATCAACTATGCACAAAAGCATGGAAATAGAGCTGCATGGAGACAATTTGGACCTCCTCCCACTGAGTGTATGATCAGATAGTGGAGAAAACAGGAAGAACAACTTAAGGTGCCAAAAAAGACCTTAAGAGGAAAACCAGTGAAATGGGCAAACTTGGAGCAGAGGATTATGGAGCAGCACCAGAGTGGCTTATGTGTGTCAACCAAGCCTATTCAATGTCAGGCAAGAATGTTTGCAAGTGAAAAGGACATTGTTGATTTTATAAGAAAGGCAAAATGGTGCTTCAATTTCATGAGGAGAGAAGGGTTGTCCATGAGAACAGGAACAAAGTTAGCTCAGAAAATGCCACTGATTTATGAGGATGATCTCACACATATAGACAGAGACTCGGAAGATAGCAATGATACAATAGAAGTTGAAGAAATTGATATATCTGGAACTAATAGTCATGAAGAAGAGAGCAGTGATGCAACAGAGGCTGAGTAAAGTGATATGCTGCATAATATCATAGTACCGGTATGTAAACATTACTTGTGGTAATTACTAAATAAAAATGTCTTCTTTTTATGTTTAAATATTGATTTCTTAATCTTGGGTTGGAAAAGTGACACTTTTATGGAAAATATGGCAGTTCATCTGTATATTGTATTGTGTGTTTACCACCCCAAGTGAAATCTCCTTCTCTCACCACTTATTCCCTATATACCCTCTTCTACTTCTCCCCTCCCTTTTTTCATTCTGGTAATCCCCATTACCAGAATTAAAACTTTGGAGGTAAGGTCTTCAGTAATTACACACACACACACACACACACACACACACACACACACACTCTTGAAATGCTGCCCTGATTATTGTGACACTCTATGAATGTGTTTTAGCTTATGAATATATTTTTCTGTGGTAATTTTTATTATTTAAAATCATGTAGCTGAAATAAATCCACCTGTAAAGACTAACCATATGCTTGTTTTCAAGAGATTCTCTGGCCCCAAAAGAGATTGTCTGCTTTCCTCACTTCTTTCTTTGTGTAAATTGTTGCATACATGTTTTTTAAGATTTGCATAGTTAAATATGCTTTTCAAAGTATCAACAATTCTCTTTATGGGTTTAGATTATTTATGTGTTATAAGTTTTTGGTAATAAAAAAGAACATTTGTTTATACAGTTGCACATACACACACACATATGTATATATAGTATATATAAATGTGTATATAATGTATATATAACACATTATATACACACTAGGGGCCCAGTTCACGAAAGTGGTGCACTGGGGGAGAGTTCCCCAGCCCAGCCTGCCCCCTCTCACATATAGGGAGCCCTCAGGGGGTGTCCTACTGACGGCTTAGGCCTGCTCACTGCTCCCCTTGGGGAGCAGGCCTAAGCCCCAGTCTAGCCTCCCTTTGTGGGAGGCAACCAGGCTAATCAGGGAAGCCACTAGCCCATCACCCTGCTGCTGCAGCCACTGCCAGTCACCACAGCCACCAAGGTGTTTTCATCAACATGGACTCCAGTCACTTCACCAAGAAAAAATGATAACTTTCTTTAGGCATTTTCAAGATGTGTCTTTCATAGGCTATGATATTTCTTTCTTTTTTTTTTTTATCCTCACCTGAGGATATGTTTCCATTGATATTTAGAGAATGTGGAAGAGCAGGGAAAAACAGAGAGAAACATGAAAGTGAGAGGAACACTTTGAGTGGTTGCCTCCTACATGAGCCCTGACCTAGGCCCTGGACAGGGAGGAGCCTGCAACGTAGGTACATGCCCTTGGTTATAATTAAACCCAGACCCTGCAGTCAGCAGGCCCAGGCATTATGCACTGAGCCAAACTGGCTACGGCAGGATATGACATTTCTTAGCCCTTTAGCAGTCGGTCTTCATTTTTTTTTCTCCAGGAGTATGGTGGAAAAACCCTAGATCACCTTTTTGGATTCTTATTACCAAGTTACTAAGAATATTACCAGTGGCATACAGGGAGCTTAGCCAATGAGCAATCAAAAAAGGTGTTTTCTCTATAGTTCATTCTGATCACCAGCTCCACGCCTGCCCCTCCAATCCCGGCTCAACCCCTGCTCAGGCCTGTAACCTTTGGCTGAGTATGCAAGCCTAGGCAGGGGACCCACCCCCAGACACCTGAAATCACTGGCTCTGGCCCTGCCCAGGCCTGCAGTCTCTGCCTGCAGTCAATTGCCGGCTTCACAGAGCCCAGGCCTCTGTGATCACTGGTTCTGATCCTGCTCCACTGGCAGCCTCTGGCCATGGGCACTGCCATTTGTGGCTATGGGCACTGCCATTTTGTGGCAATGGGCACTGCCATCTTGTGGCCATAGGGGTGGCCATCTTTGTGATGGAGTGATGCCTAATTTGCATATTATTCTTTTGTTAGATAGGATGAGGACTCTTAATGGTTTCTTTCCTGGATTCTCCAGGGAGCTATGCCAGCTCATGTGACCCAGAAAGTACTTCTGATTTTTTGATTGTTTAGAATTAAGCATCCTATATAATAAAACCCTAATATCAAATCGACCGAACGGTGGAATGACTGGTTGCTATGAACTGACCACCAGGGGCAGATGCTCAATGTAGAAGTTTCCCCCTGGTGGTCACTGCACTCCCGCAGAGGGAGTGCTGCTCAGTCAGAAGAAGGCCTCATGGTTGGTGAATACAGTGGCAGTGACAGGATCCTCCGTGGCAGCACTAAGGAGCAGTGAGCCGAGTGGTAGGGAGTAGCAAGCAGGCAGGCAGTAAGGAGCAAGGAGTCCTGGACTGCCAGAGGGCAATGGTCGGGCTGAGAGAACCGCACCTCTCCACCCGCCACCCCCACTGCACTAATTTCATGCACCGGGCCTCTAGTTAATTAATAAGAGGAATATCGCAAAATGCAGCTGAAAAGTAGGAAGCCCAAAGCTGGACAGAGGTAAGATGGGAAACTGGCCACTGTGAGATTGGGTCCTTCTTGTGTGCAATGTGGGGTGCCCTGCTGTCTCACATTCCTACTTCAGAAATGTCTCTTTGACCACTTAACAACCATCCATTGAACTAATGCTACAACTCCACACAAGACGAAGGGAATTTGGAGACTGTATTTGAGGCCTACACACATCAAACAGAGAAGTACACTGGGAGATTTAATAGGTACAGTGTCATGGGGACAGTGAGGAGCCTGTGGGTATCTACTGAGGCAGTCAGGACAAAGACAGTGTCGAGTTTCTCTGTGAGGATCAACATTTGATTTTAGCCTCAGAAATGTTCTCTGTGGCAAATGGTCTGACATCAGCAGAGCATAGTATTCAGTAATCTGATCAGATGTATTTCTTTTACAGATATTATATGTTCAATTTTGCTCTGTTTTTTTATCTTAATCAAGTGACAATAAAAAATTCAAATTTAGGCAGTTGAAGTCATGAAATTATTACATTAAGGTGAAGGGGGCCTTAGAGATATCTAGTCCAATTAGAATTATTAGGAAATATTGAATAAAGTTTAACATGTAACAGTGTAAAAGATTCCTTAAATATCAAACAAATACAAACAATTTACAATGATTGGATAAATTAGTTGAATAAATAAATGCTGCTTTGTGGACCCTTTTATGAGAAAAAATTATGGGAAATTTTAAAATAGATTTGTCTGATAGGTAAAACAGGTATAATCCATAAAAAAGGGAGAAAACTCATTAAATAAGTAAATTCAAGAAATAAATATCCTTATATCTTTCCCAGAAGGAATATGTAGAGACCCTGGTGTAAAGCTAAAATAGAATGCACAGTAAAATTAACTAGAATGGCTAGGGAAAGGGAAAGTATAGAAAATTAGATGCCTTAATAACAATAATTAGTTTTAAAGTTATACTCTGTATGTACAGCTTTCAATTTATTTTGTCTGATTTTATTCCTCTTATGGTTATATCCCTTCTGTGGATAATCTTCACATTTCTTATTTGGGAGGCAGCTGTGATGTGAAACTGAAGATGTTTTTCACAGTTATTGAATCATAACGATCATATCATTTTAGCACAAGAACTGGAGAAAAGAGTTTTCATGAAAATCCATGTCCAGGAAGATGGACCTAAAATCAGTAGGCTTGCTGTGTTGAAAGTATTGTTTTTATAAACATAATAAACTCAATACATCCAATTCTTCAGTGAATTTTCTTGGCCCCACTTTTCAACTCTATCCAGGATCTGATCACATCTTACCACTTCCACCATTGCCACTCAGGAACAATTGTCCCAGTAACTTAGATGATTGCAATATCCTCTGAACTACTATTTCTTCATCCAGTCTCATGCTTCTACAGTCTATTTTCAAAACCTCAGGAACAAAGTGGCCTTAAAAATGAAAGTACAAGTATAACATGTTGCCTCCCATATCACATAGGGTGGAAACCAAAGTCCTTGTCACATTTCTAGCCTCATCTCTTCCCACCTATACTATGGCTGCCCTCACTCCAGCCATAGGCTACTGCAATGGGCAAGGGAAGTACCTTCCTCAGGACCTTTGAAACATGTTTATTTTACCTGTGATACTATATCTAATATAATAAAAGCCTAATATGCTAAGTGTCTGGTCGTCTGATCATCCGTTCAACCAATCAAAGCATAATATGCTAATGTGATGATATGCTAAGGCTACCTAAACTCTTGCTATAATGTGCACTGACCACCAGTGGGCAGACAGTTGACTGGTCGACCAGTCGCTATGACATGCACTGACCACCAGGAGGCAGATGCTCTGACAGGTAGGTTAGTTTGCTGCTCGGGTCTGGCCTATCTGGACTGAGTAAGAGCGGCCTGACATGCCTTGGAGCCCTCCCGCAGTCGCTTCCTGGCTGGCTAATCTCCCACATCCCTCCCTGGCCCTGATTGTGGGGTCCCTCGGCCTGGCCTGAGTTCTCTCACAATCCAGGACCTCTTGGAGGATGTTGGAGAGCCTGTTTTGGCCCAATCCCACAGGCCAGGCCAAGGGACCCCATAGGTGCACGAATTCGTGCACTGGGCCTCTAGTTCCCAGATAATTGCTTGAATATTTTCTTTTTTCACGACTTTACTAAAACATTAGCTACTGGCTATTACTGAAGCTTAATATTTTAGTCAATTTTTAATATTTATGTCATTAGTTAAACTTCAGTAATAGCCAATGTTATAAAATCTAACTAGATATTCTCATAATTAATTTAATTCAGGTTTTAAAATTACTAAGATAGTAAAATTATTTTTTGCTAACCTTAACCACCTATTCTTTGTCTAATTTATTCATGGATAAATGTATGAGTTCCTATATAGATAATCTAAAAATAAGTAAAATGGCATAATTACTTTATTATTTGAAGTGAATACAAAATGATTGTACATGTAGAAATTTTAGTTATTGAACAAGTTTTTATCTTTGAATAAATTTATGTATGAATATATAAAATTTCCTAAGGTTTTAACCTCATAGAAAACACAGATTAAAAAATTAAATTTTGTGGTTTAATACAGCTAATATGAGAACTATAAGCAATTCAACTTTAATTCAAACTATTTTGCATTATAAACTTGTATTGTGCATTTTTAGGTAACTTGTTTATATCTATAATTCTCTTAATCTGAGGGAAGAAGATATGATGTTGTATAGAAAAATGTAGTGGTCATTAACAACCCCAAATACTCTTGCAGTTTTAACCAATTACTTGCCTACACATTTCATTTTTTTATCCTAAAGATGTTCTTTCTTTAGATATTATATCTATAAGCAACGTGGAAAACATGTTTTAAATATACATTATAGTAAATGTCTCTTTCTAAAAGCATGAAGACAGTCATCTTATAATAAGCTGCCACCAACAAAGAATCTTCAGAGCGACAGTGTTTGCTATGTGTTTATGAGTAGTTCTCAGATTTCATTTCAATTTATATCTGTATCCAATAAAAAAATAATTTTAAAAAGCCTTTCTATGGGAATGCACAAATAATACAAAACCCTTCCCTATTCTCCCAAACATCCTTGATGATGTTTCTTGCACGCTGGATTCATAGCACATGGTATGCAAGTGCATTCATGGTTTGCACTCATATTTCTTGAAACATTCAGTAGTTATAATAAATGTTTTTTTTTTGTTTATTCAAGAAAAAGCATTCATATTTCAACTATCTTTTAAACTTTGAATTTTAATCTTCGCACTTCTTGCACTACCTGCTTTATTATTTTAGTGCACGTTTGTTCTAAATAGCCTATTAAAACTGAATAGGTCAAATTGTTCAAGCATACTTTTATCACAGAATTTTTCTCTGCATTTTTAGCATTTTTGCATTCATGGGCACAAACAATATATGAATTTATTTTATTACAGAATTCAACTCAATTTATCTTTTTTGTAAGGATGGATGAACCCAGTCATATTTTTCATTTGTCAAATGACTTGCTCTATTTTTCAAAGAGTTTCAGTTCACTATAATAATGTTTATTTTATTTATTTTTTTCTGGACAAGTTGTACTTAAGAAAATTCACTTGGAAATTACTCTTATTTTTTATTCAGTATTAATAAAAATTAAATTATTTTTTCATTGTAGTGAAATGCATTTGGCAGAGCTAAGTTGACTTTTAATTTCATTTCTTTCAAAAAATAAAAAGTTATTTTTGAACCTAAAAAAAAGATTTGTGTATGTAATTGAATCTACAGTGAAAAGCATTTTGAAGTAAATGTCTTTTGTTATCCCAAAATGTCAAAACAAAACAAAAAAGCAATACTAAAAAGAGAGAATATATAATACTGGGTCTATATTCAAACATGTTATTTCAATATCCTAGATTATTAAAGCTCATTAAAATGTCCCTATACCATTGAGGTCTATAAATGTAGAAGTGAAACAGACAAATAACAGTTGTTTATATTCTTTAATATTCCCTGTGTAAAATTACCTCCAAGTACTCAGAACTGAAAAGATATGATACTTATGAAAATGTTTCGATTGCTTTTCAATCTATTAGTTATCAAATGACTAGATATCTAGATATATTAGAGAATAATAACCCAATGACATTCACCACACAAGCAGAGTGATAAAAATTTAAATACCCTAACAGATTAAAATTTTTCATTAGTATCTGTTGCTATCTTGTCCACAGCTAAACATACCTTGAACACAAAATTGTGAATATATGGGCACTGCATTCATTGAGCATTAGATCACTCAGAATGAACACCATAATGCTGGAACTTATATATTCTGATATGGATGGAAATGGCTCTCAGTTGTTTAATGAATGACAGCTCTTAGCATTCACTGCATCAAGTAAATTACTTTAAAATTTGTTTCTAACTGAAAATATTACAGTAAAATAAAGTGATTATTACCATAGTTCAATTATAGATATTACCTAATGTCTATAAAATTTTATCTAATATGGTTTTCTCACTTTAATGATAAAGGACAATTGAAATTGGTTGGTAATGGGAAAATATGTTGATATGCAATTACCTAAAAAAAAATTGCATATCAGTGCTCCAAATCAGATCAGCCCCAGCCACAAAGCACGAAGTACACACAAACTCCTTAACATTCATTTTCACCTCAGGTCAATCTCTAAATCCTAGCTACTCCATGTTCTTTTTTATTATTTCTAAAAGAACCTGTGCACATAATATAAACCTCTCCAATAAGAGTAATATCAAACTATCTCATATATTTATTATACTAGATACCTGGTGCACAAAATTCAAAATTAAAGCACTTGGGGGGGGGTTAAGGGGGAGGTCCCTCAGCCTGGCCTGTTCTCTCTCACAGTCCAGGAGCCCTATAATAGACTAGGGGCATGGTGCACAAAAATTTGTGCACTTGGGGTGTCCCTCAGCCCAGCCTGTGCCATCTCGCAGTCTGGGATCCCTCAGGGGATGTCCACCTGCTGGGCTGCCTGGCCAGCCTGGGTGAGGAGCTGAGGGGTGTTTTCAGACTGCCCACAGCTCCCATTGACCCAACGTCCCAGCAAGACTGGCTGGAAGCAGGTTTTTGGGGTTTATTTATCTTCTATAATTGATACTGTTCCTTTAAGCCGAGGCCTAGGCAGGTAACAAAGCCTCCTGTTGGCTTCAGCTCTGTGGCTGCTATAATTGAAAGAATGTTGCCGTGAGCAGAGAGAGGCCCAGCCGGCCTAGGCAGACAGTTTACTTCTGGTGCAATGGAAGCTTCCTGTTTACTCTAGCTCCGTGACTGATGGCCTCCATCTTGGCTGGGTTAATTTGCATGCAGCTGCTCTGATTGGCTGGTGGGCGTGGCTTAGGAGTCCCGGAGAAACAGTCAATTTCAATATTACGCTTTTATTAGATAAGATTGTCCCAAAGAGGGAGGCCCAGCCTAACCGCCACAGGACCGCCAATTGGGTAGCCTGGGACTCCCTCTTTGGGGCAATCCATCACAGAGCTCTGCAATGGATCACCCCAAAGAGGTAGTCCCTGCCAGCCTGGCTGGGGCTCCATGATGGATCACCCCTCCTCCCCCTGCAGAGGGAGGCCCATCCCACCCGCCATAGCCTGCTGGTGGGTGGCCTGGGACTCCTTCTTTGGGTTGATCATGGAGCCCCCTGATTGATCACCCCACTGGCCGGTGGTGTGGGCCTCCCTCTGCAGGGCAGTCATGGGTTGATGGCTGGGCCCCCAACAAATTGCATTGCACCCACCTTGGCTGGCATGGCACCAGTGGGTGTCATAGTGTGGTCATCTGGAAGGTCTTCTGGATGGTCATTCTGCTGTTTGGTCATCTGGTCAATTTGCATAGTATGCTTTTATTATTATAGATTTTAGCTCTACTCTAAGATCATTATATGAATGAACTCCTTTAGGCTTCACACTAAGCCTAAGTGGCTAGTACTGTTATGTTCTCCATGTTTCAGATGATGAAAACATAGTACAGAAATGTTAAGTAACTTGCCTCTGTCACCCACCTGGTAGCTGAAAAGGTACTTGAACCCAGCTGGTCTGGCTTCACAGTGCATGCTCGTAATCACTACTCTAGTGCTCCACAAATACATCACCCTGGATCTTGTGGAAATGTCGATACCAATTGAAATTGGTCAGGGCTGGAGGCTGAGATTGAGCATTTTTTTCCTTATTTATTGATTAAGGTATTACATATGTGCCTTTATCCCCACATTCCCCAACCCCTCCCCAACCCCCTGCAGCTCATGCCTCACCTTGCCCCCCCACCCTCGGTGTCTGTGTCCATTGATTATGCTTATATACTTGCATACAAGTCCTTTGGTTAATCTCTCTCCCTTACCTCCACCCTCCCCTACCTTCCCTCTGAGATTTGAGCATGTAATCAATGCTTCTCTGTCTCTGCATTTGTTTTTGTTCATCAGTTTATGTTGTTCATTATATTCCATAAATGAGTGAGACCATGTGATATTTCTCTTTCTCTGACTTATTTCACTTAGCATAATGCTCTCCAGGACCATACGTATTATTGCAAATGGTAGGAGTTCTTTCCTTTTTATAGCAGCATAGTATTCCATTGTGTAGATGTACCATGGCTTTTTAATCCACTCATCTGCTGAAGGGCACTTAGGCTGTTTCCAAATCTTAGCTATGGTGAATTGTGCTTCTATGAGCATAGGGGTGCATATATCCTTTCTGATTGGTGTTTCTAATTTCTTGGGATATATTCCTAGAAGTGGAATCACTGGGTCAAATGGGAGTTCCATTTTTAGTTTTTTGAGGAAACTCCATAATGTTCTCCACAGTGGCTGCACCAGTCTGCATTCTCACCAGCAGTGCAGGAGGGTTCCTTTTTCTCCGCATCCTCTCCAGCACTTGTCATTTGTTGATTTGTTGATGATAGCCATTCTGACAGGTGTGAGATGGTACCTCATTGTTGTTTTGATTTGCATCTCTCGGATGATTAGTGACTTTGAGAATGTTTTCATATGTCTCTTAGCCTTCCTTATGTCCTCTTTGGTAAAGTATCTATTTAAGTCTGTTGCTCATTTTTTGATTGGGTTGTAGATCTTCCTTTTAAGTCATATGAGTTCCCTATAAATGTTGGAGATTAAACTCTTATCAGAGATAACGTTGGCAAATATGTTCTCCCATGCAGTGGGCTTTCTTGTTGTTTTGTTGATTTTTATTTTTTGCTGTGCAGAAGCTTTTTATTTTGATGTGGTCTCATTTGTTTATCTTTAGTTTCCATTTCACTAGGAGCTCTATTGGTGAAGATATTGCTTCAGCATGTCTGAGATTTTGCTGTCTGTGGATTCCTCTAAGATATTTATGGTTACCCATATTACATTTAAGCTCTTTATCCATTTTGAGTTTATTTTTGTGTATAGTGTAAGTTGGTGGTCTAGTTTCATTTTTTGCATATATCTGTCCAATATTCCCAACACCATTTATTGAAGAGACTGTCTTGATTCCATTGTGTGCTCTTGCTTCCTTTTCCAAATATTAATTGAGCATACAGCTTGGGTTGATTTCTGGGTTCTCTGTTCTATTCCACTGGTCTCTATGTCTGTTCTTGTGCCAGTGCCAGGCAGTTTTGAGAACAGTGGCTTTGTAATACAGTTTGATATCTGGTATTGAGATCCCTCCTACTTTGTTCTTCTTTCTCAGGATTGCTGAAGCTATTTGGGGTCTTTTTTTTTTTTATTCCAGATGAATTTTTGTAAAGTTTGTTCTAAGTCTGTGAAATATGTCATTGGTATTTTAATGGGGATTGCATTGAATCTATATAGATTGCTTTGGGTAGTATGGACATTTTAATGATGTTGATTCTACCAATCCATGAGCACAGTATGTTCTTCCATCTGTTTATGTCTTCCTCTATCTCTTTTTTTAGTGTCTTATAGTTTTCTGAGTACAGGTCTTTTACCTCCTTAGTTAAGTTTATTCCTAGGTGTCTTAATTTTTTTGGTGCAATGGTAAATAGGATTTTTTTAAAATCTCTCTTTCTGTAAATTCACTATTAGTGTATAAAAATGCCAAAGATTTTTTAGCATTAATTTTATATCTTGCTACATTGCCAAATTCATTTATTAAGTCTAATAATTTTTGATGGAGTATTTAGAGTTTTCTATGTACAGTATCATGTCATCTACGAATAAGGACAATTTTATCTCTTCCAATTTGGATACCTTTTATTTCTTCTTGTTGTCTAATTGCTATTGCTAGCACTTCTAGTATTATGTTGATCAGGAGTGGTGAAAGTGGGCATACCTGTCTTGTTCCTATTTTTAGGTGAGAGATTGTGCATTTTTAATGAGTTCCCAGGTGATGCTATAGCTGCTCTGAAGATCGGATGTTGAGGAACAAAGGATTACACTGTGCTGCCTCTTGTATGCTAGGCAAAGATAATGATCATGTAATCAAAAGGACCCCTTTGGTTTTCTGTGCAACCAAGCTTCCTTTCCTTCCTTCCTTCCTTCCTTCCTTCCTTCCTTCCTTCCTTCCTTCCTTCCTTCCTTTCTTCCTTCCTTCCTTCTTTCCTTCCTCCCTCCCTCCCTTCCTCCCTCCCTCCCTCCCTCTCTCTCTCTCTCTCTCTCTCTCTCTCTCTCTCTCTCTCTCTCTCTCTCTCATTCATTGAATTTATTGGGAATGAGCCAGTGATCTTTTGGTGCATGGGTTGATGCTCAACTGCTGAGCACACTGGCTGGGCTCAATTTTTAATTTTTTAAGGTAACTCTGTACTGCTTTCCACAGTGGCTACACCAATCTCCATTCCCACCAACAGCACACTAGGTTTCCCTTCTCTCTACAAACTCACCAAAACTTATTATTTGTTCAGTTATTAGTGATAATAATTCTGACAAGTGTGAGGTGGTATCTCATTGTGGTTTTAATTTGTATTTGTCTAATTAGTGAAATTGAGCATCTTTTCATATGTCTATTGGCCATCTTTATATCCTCTTTGGAGAAGTGTCTATTCAGCTCCTTTACACATTTTCAAATAGGATTGTTTGCTTTCTGGTGTTGAGTTTATAAGTTCTTTTTAAACTTTGAATATTAAACACCCTACTAGATGTATCAACAATTACATTTTCCCATTCAGTGTGTTGTGTTTTCACTTTGCTGATGGTTTCCTTTGTTATGCCAAAAAAACTTTAGTTTGATGTAGTCCATTTGTTTATTTTTTGTTTTGTTTCCTTTGTCTGGGGATACATAGCAGGAAAAATATTGCCGTGAGAAATATTGAGATTTTACTTCCTGTTTCCTTATAGAAGTTTTATAGTTTTGAGTTTTACATTTAAGTCTTTAATCAATTATGAATTTATTTTTGTGTGTGGTGTCATTTCATTTTTTGCATGTATCTGTCCAATTTTTCCAACACCGTTTATTGAATACACTATCTTTGACTCATTTTATGTCTCCCTAAGTTATAAAATATTAATTTACCATAAAGGCCTGGGTTGATTTCTGGGTTCTCTATTCTGTTCCATTGGTCTATATGTCTGTTTTTATGATAGTACAATGCTGTTTGTATACTAGGGCCTTGTAGTATAGTTTTATATCAGGTAAAATGATTCCACCAACTTTATTCTTTTTTTCTCAAGATTGCTCTGGCTATTTGGGGTATTCTGTGGTTCCACACACATTTTTGGAATATTTGTTCTAGTTCTGTGAAATACGTATCTTGGTAGGCATTGTGTTGAATCTAAAAATTGCTTTGAGTGGAATGAACACTTACTGATGTTAATTCTTCCAATCCATGAACACAGTATATACTCCCTTATTTGTATCATCTCTTCTTTAATTTATTTCTTCAGTAGCTTATAATTTTCTGAGTATATGTATTTTACATCCTTGGTTAAATTTATTCCTATGTATTATATTTTAAATCTTTGTGCAATTGTAACTGGGATTGTTTTCTTGGTTTCCCTTTCTGATAATTCATTATTGGTGTATAAAAATGCAACTGATTTCTAGGTTTACAAGATCTGTATATTGTACTGTGTGCCCACCACCCAAAGTCAAATCTCTTCCTATTAACATATATTAGGACCCCCTTCATCCCCACCCCACTTTAAAAAGCCACTCCAGATTCCATCCAAATACTTCTGCTTACATCCCATTATTTAGAATTGTTTCGTTTTACCACAGAGAAGCATAAGGAATACTGGAAAATGTTTTTTGCAGTTTTTTAAGGTAGACATATTGCCATCCTTAATAAAAGTATGTTATATTATTAATAAGCAGTGAGTGACTATGTATTAGATAGATAATTAATCAATATGTTTTCACCCGTCATATACTATACTTGCCCCTAAATTGGTAATTCAGAGTTGAGTTATACAGTGTAAGAAGAAATTTGGCTTCAATTGCCATTCTAAAAGGATACTAAAAAGAATACATTTAAATAATTATATAACAACTTATAAGTTGCGTTATAGGAGCAAAACTTGGAACTTGGGTCAACCAGACTTGAATTTCATTCCTGACATTATCACTTATAAACTGGAACCTGGACAGGTTCTTTAACTTGTCATCTCAATTTTTTCATCAGCAATCTGTGATAATAGTTTGACTACTATATAAGATTTTATAAGCTTTACATAAGTTAAACTATGGCAAATGTCAGTACAGTGCCTGGCATAAACACAGCTTAGCTGTTATGTAACAATATGATTAAGAAATTGGCAAATTCTGAGTTATGTAAAAATTCAGGGATGGTACCCTCCTTGAAAATATAAATCCCTGCTTTAGGAAAATTACAGAAATGCTCTCATACTATTTTCTCCTGTAATTCCAGAAGTCTTGTGGGTTTGCAAGAGCTTTATTAAAATGGCAGTCAGAGAACACTAATTATTGAAAATGGCATGTATATGTGTTATTAGTTTAAGTTAGCATTTTAACTATTTTGAATATTAATGATGATGTTTAAAAATTAAGGGGCATCTTGAGTGCTATAATACCTACTGGTCTATTTTAAATTATGACAGAATAAAAACCTGTTTCACAATTCCCTCTCCATGTAATAGAAGTATGTTGGAACATTATCATTTAATGCTTGAATGTAAAGTAAGTATTGGGTGAGGTGTATACATGGTATGGAAGGTGTAAAGAATGTCTTCAGAATGGAAGTGAGCGGGGATCTTGCAGTCTAGTCTTACCAATCTTTTCTTGATCCTGGAACACACTCATCACATTTGAAAGGCCACAGAAAAGTTCTATTTCAATATTTATGGGTTCACAGTGACTAGGGAGTTTCCATTTTATCAAGGGGAAGGACTGTAGAACTGAAGAGTATTATACTAAGTGAAATAAGCCGGCCAGTGAAAGACGAGTATCACATGATCTCACTCATATGTAGAATCCAACGAACAAAATTAACTGACGAACAAAATAGATACAGAGACATAGAAGCACAGAACAGAATACAGAATCTCAGAAGGAAAGCAGGGGAGGGTGGGAAGTAATTAACCAAAGAACTTGTATGAGCATAGGTGTCACCCAGGGACACAGACAATAGGGTGGTGAAAGCCTGGGGCTGTGAGTGAGCAGAGGCTAGAAGGGGTCGGTGGGGGGAGGGGGGCACAAGATACTTTCAAAAATAACGATTTTTTAAAAAAAGATATTTATACTTAATTTATTTTCACATATTGAACTCAATATTACTGAAAAATGAGACATCTTATATAATAAAAGCCTAATATGTCAAGTGTCTCATTGACTGGTTGGCTGTGCAACCAATTCTATATAATAAATTGGGAATATGCAAATTGACCATCACTCCGGGTGCAAATTGACCCACAGCTGAGGCTAAGTTCCCATAACGAGCCTTAAGGAGCAATCAGCAGGGACCTGAGGCTGTGCACCCACCCACCTCCTGCATGGGGCTTGACAGGGGACCTCAGGTCATGCCTTCCACCCACAGGGCTTGACAGGAGACCTCAGACTGCTCCCCCTGCCCTGGCACCAGGCCAGAGGAACTCAGGCTGCACCCTCTTCCCTAGTGCCAGGCCAGGGGACCTTAGGCCATGCCCCCCACCTCAGCACCAGGCCAGGGGACCTCAGGCTGTGCCCCCTGCCCCAGTGCCAGGCTGGGGAATCACAGGTCACTCCCTCTGCCCAGCAGGGCTTGATGGGGGACCTCAGGCTGTGCCCCGCTGCCCTGGCACCCAGGGGACCTGAGACTGCACCCCCCCCCACCTGGTAGGGCTTGATAGGTTGGGACCGGCTGAGTCTGGATCTAGACCAGTGAAGGGGGGCCATCCAAGTTTGGGTCTTGAGCAATTTTGAGGTGCACATGGGTGGTTGAAGACTTGACTCTATGGTGCACCCCAGACTCTGACAGGAGGAAGATTTTCATATATGTTTTACTAATTTTCTTTAAACTCTGACACTTCTATTATAGAGAAAGGGCAAAAAGCAATCTTAAAATATTTTCTCTAATTAATCCCCTTTTAATGTGCATGAATTTCGTGCACTGGGCCACTAGTAAAAACATAATATGCTAATGATATGCTAAGGCTGCACAACTGCTTTCTATGATGTGCACTGACAACCAGGGAGCAGACATAAACTGGTCGATCAGTCGCCATAACGTGCACTGACCACCAGATGCTCTGACCAGTGGCTTAGCTTGCTGCTGGGGTCTGGCTGATCAGGACTGAGATGGCTGGACATGCCCTAGAGCCCTCCCACAGTCCCTTCCCAGCTGGCCAACCTCCCACATCTCTCCCTGGCCCCAATTGTGCACCAGTGGAGTCCCTCGGCCTGGCCTACACCCTCTTGCAATCCAGGATTCCTTGGGGGATGTCAGTGAGCCAGTTTCGGTCTGATCCTGCAGGCCAGGCTGAGGGACCCTAGTAGTAGAGGAATTTGTGCCCCAGGCCTCTAGTTTAGGAGTAAAAACTAGAGATCTGTGTTTGTCATTGACTTTGGACAAATAACTAAAAGTTACCTGTATCCCAAATCCCTATGTGTGTGGATAATAGTATGCTAATTTTCCAACTCAAGTGTTGCCTAGACTAGAATCAAGAAAATTAAGATATGTGTCACCTGTACATCCCGTAGCATTCAGCGTCACTTTGTGCGTTATTAGCCTTTGAATGTCATCAGCAAGACCAGAAGTATAACTATAAATACCAATTCAGTATATCAACAAAGCAAAAGAAAAATGGAAACACAGTATGGGATAGGCGCAGGTAGAATGATTAGTCTTTCACATAAAAAAATAGATATGAAAATTAGAACTTATAAAATATTCTGAAAATAAGAAGGTTATACTTTGATGTATTTCAAGTTCTAATTTTCCTATATTTATACAAATGTTTTATTTCTTTCACTTTAGGCACTTTTCCTGGTGAATAAAGCTTATTCTAGAAGTTCAGAACTTGAGCTTTTCTTTTATAAATCAAAGGTGCATACAGTTATGCTATCATAAAAAAGGTATTAAACTGGTAAACGGGTTTTACTGGAGTGTACACATTATCACTGAAAAATAACGAAACCAATATTTTAGCTCATTTATTTGAAAAACTTCACTTGCAGAGATTTTTCGTTCAATGTGATAAATTTCAAATGCACAGTCTTTATAATGGAAGCTCCAGTTCTTCTCTCTGTTTTTAATATGAGCATTTTTATAAATGTCACATTTATTTATAATGTAAACACTTTTTATTTTTCTACTGACAAAATAATTCCTATGCAAGAGCAGAGAGTTTCTAAAAGCTACTTTAGAATCTTCCATGTCCAGGTTCATTATAACTAACAGTTGGATATACTGCTTATTAATTACATTTGCTAATTTGTTGGCATGTCATCAAGGCTGTAATGGATTTCCCCTTTCATAAGCAATGTCAGTGCTTTCCCTTTTAGGCCATAGCCTCTCTGCTCTCTGTCTGTCCTAAATTTCATCACAGCTCTCACATCAACACTGTCACCTTCTTCTATTTTACATTCTATTTTCCATTTAGACATTCTAATTTTAGTTTTTACCCATCTAAATAGTCCTGCTGGTCCCACTCTCTCTCTCCATAAAGCTATTTGGTTCTAACTTATCACCATCTATCAATGTCTCTGTGTGCTATCAACTGCACCTGTGTGAACCTTGGAATCAGTAGCTACGCCAACAAGAAGGGGTCACTGTCTTTCCCAGAAAAGTTTATCTTCAGACTAGAGGCCCAGTGCATGAAATTTGTGCATGGAGGGGGGGTTCCCTTCAGCCCAATCTGCACCCACTCTAATATGGGACCCCCTCAGGGAGTGTCTGGCTGCGTCTTGCAATCTGGGACTGCTGGCTCCTAACCGCTCACCTTCCTGCCTTCCTGATCACCCCTAACCTCCTATTCCTGCCTGCCTGATTGCCCCTAACTGCTCCCCTGATGGCCCCTAACCGCCTCTGCCTTGCCCCACACCCGGGACCCAGAATTCCCTCCTCCGGCTGGTCACAGGCCACCAGGATCTGGGCCAGCTTCACCTGGGCCAGTTGCAGCCACAGGAGATGTGAGCGGGCAGCTTCACCCAGGATGCAGTGGCTGGCTCCCATGACCACAGGGTGGGCAACTTGTCCCTCTCCGGGGCCCCAGCCTGGCTGGTCCCCATTTCTCTCTCACTAGCTCATTTGTGCCTGGCTGGTCCCCATTCCTCTCTCCCCAGTATTGAGTGTCTGAGACATTAAGGTCATAATGGTGTGAGGGTAAGATGACCATTTGTATATTATCTCTTTATTATACAGGATGTGTCTTTGCTAAGAGACTTTTAAGCCTCTTACTTAACTGACTCCTCTTTAGGGTAAATGATGTTTATATACTAAAACTTGAGTATTATTATTTTTAATGTGTTTCTCAAATATTTTTCAAAAACAACAATACTCTCTGAATGGAGTTCATCTGTTTTGAATGATTTGTTGAGTTAAATAAAAAAATAATATTAATTCAATTTAAAGGAAAAATGTTAGTTGTGACTTAAACATGAACTTTAAAAGAATTCACTAGTACATGTACATATACTATGGACTGTACCAGCATATCCTTAAGGAAATGGACTGCTGCTACTCATGGAAGAGATAAATATAGATGGACAATGACATACTTATCAATACTTAATTAATCTTAAGCAGTAGGTAATAATCATAATAAACTATTCATTATAAACCATGATGATTATAGTTGACTAGGGGCCCGGTGCACAAAAATTTGTGCACTGGGAGGGGGAGTGTCCCTCAGCCCGGCCTGTGCCCTCTCCCAGTCTGGGATCCTTCTGGGGATGTCCACCTGCTGGTGTGCCTGGCCAGCCTGAGTGAGGGGCCAATGTCTGTTTGCAAGCTGGCCAAGCTCCCCAGTGGAGACCCTCACCCCAGGGGGTGTGACAAGCCTGGGTGAGGGGCTAAGGGCAGTTTTCAGGCCGGCCACAGCTCCCACTGATCCTACGGGCCACCCGCCTGGGAAGCTGATGGTTGGGTGGTACTGTCCACCCCATGGCCTCCCGGGTGGGGGCCACGGGGCTCTGGCCTCCTGTTCCCTGCACGCCCCGGAAGGCTCCCGCCCAGGAAGTCGAGGCTGCATCGGCGGGGCCGCGGGGATCCGGCCGCCTAGTCCCCGCACCCCGGAACGCTCCCGAGGAGGCTGCAGGCGGCGGGGCCGTGGGGATCCAGCCACCCCGCCCCCGCGCCCCAGAACGCTCCGAGGCAGCGGGGCTGAAGGGGTCCGGCTGCCTCATCCCCGCGCCCCAGAATGCTCCCGAGGCTGGGGCGCGAGCCTTCCGGGGTGCGGGCAGCTGCCTGGTGCCCGCCTCCCCCCCACCCCGGCTCCTGCCTGGAAAGGCATCCGCAGGCCCAAGGCGCTGGATGCCTTCTCAGGGGGGAGGCTCCCAAGATGGCGGAGGCCACAGCCCTGGAGAAGCCGCACACCAGGCCTGCGGCCTCCGCCATCTTGGCTGGGCTAATTTGCATACAGCAGCTCTGATTGGCTGGTGGGCATGGCTTACCCCGTCTCAGAGAAACGGTTAATTTTAATATTTCGCTTTTATTAGTTTAGATAATTAATAACATTGTTTGTAAAATTAATTTGTTATAAAAGTAGAACTTAAATGTTCTCAAAGAAAGAAGTTAGAAAGAAAGTAAGACCCTAGCCTGTTTGGCTCAATGGATAGAGCCTCGGCCTGTGGATTGAAGGGTCCTGGGTTCAATTCTGGTCAAGGGCACATGTTGGGGTTGCAGGGTCAATCCCCAGTAGGAAGCGTGCAAGAGGCAACTGATCAATGGTTCTTTGTCATCATTGATGTTTCTATCCATCTCCCCCTCTCCCTTCCTCTCTGAAATCAATAAAAAATATATATATATTTTAAAAAGAAAGATATGTGAGGTAACTGATCTGTTAAGTAGGTGAGGAAATCCTTTCACAAGGATATATATATCAAATTCCCACTAGTTATACTTTATCTTATAATTTTGTCTTCTATGATGAGTCAAGATGAAAAAGTATTCATAATCCAACATTTAAAATCTCAACTCAGAGCAAATTAGTATATAAGTTCTCTAAACTTGAAAATTATTTCTCATGTCACTTCTACTGTATTGGCAAATGTTAATTTTACCATATTCAACCCTTTCTGAGTATCTGTTAAACAATGGAGGTGGGGAATGTGTCAGCTATCCAACAGAGACTGCTCTAAATCAAAGGTCAGCAAACTATGGCCTATGAACAGAATCCAGTCCTTTGCCTATTTTTGTAAAAAAGTTTTACTGGAACACAGTCATTAATGTCACTGAATTTTAGAGCTGGAGAAAATGATAAAGAGTATGAAGAAAAAGAGAAAAGATTATCCAGGTTTATTCTATCATCCTATCTAATAAAAAGAGTAATATGCAAATTAGGCATCACTTCGTCACAAATATGGCGGCACCCATAGCCACAAGATGGTGGTGCTCAGTCCAGCTCAGCCCCGCCACTTAAGTGGTCAGGCCTGTTAACCAGGCAGGTGGCAGGGGAGGTGGGGGGCCCAAGGGGCATAACAGGTGATCAGAGGGGGCTGGAGTTCCCCTGCCCAGGCCAGAAGCCTTTGCCAGAGGCCTCAGGCATGGGCAAGGGTGGAGCCGTGATTGGAGGGGGCAGGGGCAGAGCTGGTGATCGGAGGGGTATGAGGGTGCCTTACATAGGCATAAGGCCTGGGCCAGAGGCCTCAGGACTGGGCAAGGGCAAGGCCAGAATTGCAGGGGCCTGGGCTCTGCAGAGCCAGTGACCAGAGGAGCAAGGACAGAGCCTGCGATTGCAGGGGTCTGGTTATGGGTGGAGCCAGCAAAGCAGGGGTCTGGAGGAACCCTCTCCAGGCCTGCAGCCTTGGCCAGAGGCTGCAAGTGGGGCAGGGGTGGAGCCCATGATCTCAGGTCCTGGGCAGGGGCAGAGCTGGCAATCAGAGGCATATGGGTCCCCTGCCCAGGCCTGTAGCCTTAGCCAGAGGCTCAAGGGTGGAGCTGGCAATTGCAAGGGCTTGGGGGTTTCCTGCCCAGGCCTGTAGCCTTGGCCAGATGCTGCAGTGGGGCAGGGGCGGAGCCAGCAATCTCAGGGCCTGGGCAGGGGTGGTGCTGGGATTGGAGGGGCAGGTGTGGAGCTGATGATCACAGTGAACTATAGAGGAAACACCTTTTTTTACCGCTCATTGGTTAAGCTCCCTGTATGCCACTGGTAATATTCATTAGTAACTTGGGTAATAAGAATCCAAAAAGGCAATCTAGGGTTTTTCCACCTCACTCCTGGAGAAAAATAATGAAGGTCCACAGCTGGAAGGCTAAGAAATGTCATATCCTGCCCTAGCCAGTTTGGCTCAGTGCATAATGCCTCAGCCTGCTGACTACAGGGTCTGGGTTCAATTCTGACCAAGGGCATGTACCTAGGTGGCAGTCTCCTCCCTGGCCAGGGCCCTGGTCAGGGCATATGCAGGAGGCAACCACTCAAAGTGTTCCTCTCACTTTCATGTTTCTCTCTGTTTTTCCCTTCTCTTCCACATTCTCTAAATATCAATGGAAACATATCCTCAGGTGAGGATTAAAAAAGAAAGAAAGAAATTTCAATGTCATATCCTGTGAAAGACACATCTTGAAAATGCCTAAAGAAAGTTGTCATTTTTTTAATGGTGAAGGGACTGGAGTTTGTGTTGATGAAAACACCTTGGCGGCTGCAGTGACTGGCAGTGGCTGCAGCAGTGGGGTAATGGGGCTAGTGGCTTCCCCTGATTAAGCCTGGTCACCTCCCACAAAGGGAGGCCAGACTGTGGCTTAGGTCTGCTCCCCAAGGGGATCAGGGAGTGGACGTAAGCCGTCAATAGGACACCCCCTGAGGGCTCCCCATATGTGCAAGGTGGCAGACTAGGCTGAGGAAGCCCCCACACCCCAGTGCACGAATTTCGTGCACCAGACCCCTAGTTTGATAGATAAGAACCTGAGGTTTGGGAGATTTACATGACCTGTCCAGGATCATAATTGTAGCCTATTGTAGAGCAAGAGTCAGAAACAATCTATGGGCACACAGTGCAATATACAGATCTTGTAACATAAAAAATCTACACCTGAATCCTGCATGATCAGATTAATAATGTCATCCTAATACATTTAATTAAAAAATAGAGGGAAATGTTTCATCTTACACATATTTTTTTTTAAATCTTTACTCTTCTCCTTTATCTAGCTTAAAATGAAGATATGGTTATCATATCACAGACTTTTTTAGATAATCAGAATGAAGATCAGACCACAAACATGGGGAAAGCTTAAAGAGCCTGACTGTCTACTTTTGGTTTTCTTTGTATGAGAAATAATTAACCCTATAATAATATAGTGGAAAGTACTGTTTCAGGGTGTCTATGAATAGCAACTGAGTGAAATTTGTACCTGGTGTAGTTTGTAACATTAGCCCTATAGAAAAATTATTTTGTCCTAGGTAAGTTAAATTCACCTTACTTATTTTAAATTTAAGTCCTTGGAAGGAAATTGAGTGTGTGGCAACAGATACTTAAATTGTTGAACAAAAGCATTTTTCTTTAGAGCTAAAGATGCATTTGAATTCACAATTTAAAGAAATGGCTTTAAAAAAGTATATTGAAAATTAAAATATTAATTTCATCAGTATTTAAGTTATATAGTCATTTGAACTGATTCTAAAATCTTTTTTTTTAAATTTACATTCCATGGTTTTAAGATAAAGATTACATTTTTAGATAAAATCTTAAGCAACCCTATAATCACATCCAAGTGATAAAACAAAACCATGCTAAAAATTAATATTACTTATGAGAATCTTGAAAGAATAAAAGAAGGACAAAGAACACAGGATACCACACTTCACTGTATAAGAACTAAAATTTACTTTTATTAATGGCAAAGATAAAATCAGCACCATAAAATACTAAATTTTAGTTCTATTAGTGTGTATTATAATATTTGCAGAAATAAAATGAGGCCATCCTATTTTAAGCATTACTATTTTGCTATTATTATATTTCTTATATAAAATAGAGCCATGGTGAGGTTTTGTACATTGAAATGAATTCTGAAAAGAAAACAAGCAGTTTTACATTTGTTCTTTTTTTCTGATTTTCATGAAAATAATTTTAAAAAGTAAAAACTTTAAAAACAGCAGAAAAAGTTTCAGAAATAGAAAAAATGGTCAATTGAAATATATATTCTAGAAAATAAAATTTCTAAATTTATTTTCTTATTAAATAATATAAACAGAAGTGATGATTCGATAAGATATATGTGCAATGAGGCTAAGGAGCTATAAGCCAAGAGAAGAATATAAAAAAATGAAATTAGTGCCCAGCTGTGGTAGCTGAGTGGTTGACCATCGACCTATGAACCAGGAGGTCATGGTTCAATTCCTGGTCAGGGCACATGCCCTCATGGTGGGCTCGATCCCCAGTCGGGGGCTTGCAGGAGGCAGCCAGTCAATGGTTCTCTCTTATCATTGATGTTTCTATCTCTCTTTCCCTCTCCCTTCTTCTCTGAAATCAGCAAAAATATATTTTTAAAATGAAATTAGAGAACTCAATAAGAACTATTTTTCTATAGGACACCTATGGCTAACACAGTTATCATAGTATTCAGGGACTCTCAGCTCTGGTTTTCTCTGTGGTCTGACAGTCTTTTCTCCTTTCTACCAGCAGAGAATTAGATGCTTATCAATAATGGAATTTCAGCAGGCGGCCCCTGTGGACATCCTATCACTTTCTTCCTCTGTAGTCAGCTACTGGGAGATGGTAACTGACTGACGGATGACTCTGGGGTACAATCCTCCAGGCCCAGTGTTGCTCCTCAAGATTCAATCTCAATGTTTAGACTTTTCCAGACTCTTGCAAGGACACCCTTGAGGACTCTAATTGACTCCAGGGGACTGAGCTTAATTCATTTTCAACCTTCGATAGCTCCCAGCCTAGAAAACTCAAGATTCCCAGAAAGCTGGAAGTTGTGTAAAAAAAGAACAGGAGCCACGCCAGGAGATCTGGGCTCCCACTGCATCAGCATATCTGTCCTCCAAGGTACGTAAGAGAAGTGTCATCTTTTTTTTTTAAATATATTTTATTGATTTTTTACAGAGAGGAAGGGAAAGGGATAGAGAGTTAGAAACATCGATGAGAGAGAAACATTGATCAGCTGCCTCCTGCACACCTCCCACTGGGGATGTGCCCACAACCAAGGTACATGTCCTTGACCGGAATCAAACCCCGGTTAGGGCGAGAAGTGTCATCTTTTAATCGTGAATAGTGATACTCACTCTGCCTGGAGTGTCTCTTTTCCTCATTCTTTGTTTCTCTGTAAAAGTCTTCATTTTTTTGAGGTCTAACCTAAAGTCTTCCATAAAAAAGCTTTTTCTGTACTCCACACCATCCTCTGAGTTGCACCACTATTTTGTTAGACTTTCCTATTGACACTGATATGTATCTTTTATAGTCGTGTTTGCGTATTTACTATGGCAACTTAATGTCAATGGAAGTTTTATTCTTTTTTACATCTTTTTTTGTTGTTAAAAATTATTTAATAAACATTATATAAATGGAAGTATCTCGACTCAACTGAAAAGCCATGACTACTTATACCCTAGGTAAAATTGTTTTTAGACAATCAAGCACAAATGTGTTTTACAAAGCATGTAGTTGAGTTTCTGTATAAATATCAATTATTAATAAAAATTAATGTGTTTGGTATATTCTTAACATTTCTGTGGGATTTGTGAAAATGAATAGCATGAGGGAAGAAAAGAGGCCCTAGAGATTAGCTTCCTGCTTAATAATCTGTAATTTAAAAAATGGGATTTATTATTTACTGGGAGTTATAAGAATTCCTGTTGGGTCTGATTCGCTGTCTCCAGATGTCTAGAAAGTACAAATGCACGAGGCTTGTGGGGCACAGCACAAGTATTTCCCAGTTGAGCTACATTTTAGTTTCTGGAAATGACTCTGACAGAGAAATTAGCATATGGCCAATTTGCTGGATGCCCAGAGGTTCCTGGATCATGCTGATACATCTTTATCTACTCATTAGGATGATGGCCTAAAATTTGGTTTTCTTGAGTTTCTGCCTATTACTCTTGAAGTATTATAGTAAATAGTTCATTCACATTATGCTTTACTTTCTTTTATACAATGGATTAATTAACACTAAACTAAAAATTATCCTTGGTAAATATATTGACCTACATCCAATTATATGTAATGTGTTTTCAATGGGCAGGAAGTGGGAAGTGATCTAGCTACATATACTTATAAATGCCTTCTAAAGATTTTGGTTATTATTAGGGCAATGTTTAAACCAGCATATTGATGATTGATATACAGTGTGTTTACCTTTATGATATTTATATGTTAATAAGACCTCTTTCAAGAAAATTAATATATAAGCACCCTTAGCATTGAAACTAGCTTGTTGAACAAGCTGGACTTGATGCAACCTTAATGAAATCAAATTTTGTCTTCCATTTCCCATTTAAAAATATCCTTAATGATAAACATCTTTTCTTCAGATAAAATGTGGGCAGGTCTCAGGGGTTCTCTACTTGCCCGCTTACTCTTATGAATCTGTGAAGTTAGCATTCTCAATTAGGAGATTAAAATATCCAGTCCTGTGCAATAATCAGAACTCTGTCTGATTTGCTATCTTTTCTCCTCCACCTGCCAGTTCTACAGGGCACTTACTAGTAATGGTGCATTCGGCATTTTAGTTATTTGGTTGGGCAGATGATCCAGTGCTTTCTCTCCCCCTGCCCAGCTCCCCAGTGTTTTCACATGGGTGATAACTTTCCTCTGACTTGCCACTCCTCTCTTAACCCCAGCTCATCTCTGTCCAACTCCACACTATGTGGTGTCATCTTCTCTGTGGCCTTTTGAGCCTTGGGAATCATGATAGGGCTTACATCATTTTAAAAAATTAAAGAAAAATACCTGTTTTTATAAGGAAGGGGGAGTAATAAGAAAATGGGATCTTTCTGCTAAGGTAAAGAAATAATAAATTAAGTTAGTCTAATATTGGCGTTGCTAAATGAGGCCAGGAAGAGGAAAAGCTCTGTGGTCCCTGGGATAGTAATTGCCACTCAGAAGGTGATACATAATTTTGGGAGCATCATTTTATGGGGATATAATGGGAACCTGAGAGCACAGACTGAGAAATATCAATAAGATCAATAACTTCTTTCAAATCTTTTAAGCCTGATTACAAGGCTCTGTCAACTGTGTGGCCATGGAACTAGTCTCCATGGAAGTAGGATTTAAATATCTAAGGAACACCAAATCCTAGAGAATAAATTTCAACATAAGGATATTGGGACATTGCTAGAGATAGAGAAATGGTGAAACAGTAGCAGATAATTGGGAGTGGAGAAAATTTAGAGACATGAAGTTACCATGGAGAGTTTATTATTATAAATGTCAACAACTTCCAAAACTGGAGACAGTCCCAAGGCAAATTTCATGTTCAGTTTACTCTGGGGCTGCAGACATGAGAGGCAAAGTAGATAATAAAAAAGGAAATTAAAAGTATGTGCATATATACTATATTATATATCCTATATATACACACTTTAATGCCTCCAATATATATGTATGTTTATGCAGACATATCCTATATAATAAAAGGGTAATATGCAAATTGGCCCTAACAGCAGAACCACTGGGAATGACTGGTCACTGTGACACACACTGACCACCAGGGGGCAGATGCTTAATGCAAGAGCTGCCCCTTGGTGGTCAGTGTGCTCAAGCCAGGCTGATGGCTGCCAGTATAGCAGTGGTGGTGGGACCCTCTCCCACCTCCTCAGCAGTGCTAAGGATGTCCAACTGTAGCTTAGACCTTCTCCCCACTGGCAAGTGGACATCCCCTGGGGGCTCCTGGGCTGACAGAGGGATTTTGGACTGCCAGCTTAGGCCCGATCCCCCAGGTAGCCCAGACTACAAGAGAGCACATGCCGGGCTGAGAAACTCCCCCTCCCCCCTGAGTGCACAAATTCTTGTGCAGCAGGCTTCTATTATGCATTATATATCTATGTGTGCATGGAAATTAAGAAAGAGGAAAATAATAAAACTAGTCTTAGCAAATATATTCAAAAGTGACTCTGCAGTTGTGATTCAGATTGCAATCTCATAGAAAGTGACTTTAATAGGGGTCAATTTTTTTAATCCTTGGATTTTAAAGTCTATTAACCTTAATAGAAATTAAGTCTAAGATAAGTGTGACTTGTTTCATGCTGGACTATGGATACTAATGGCTGACAAACCAGAGACAAATAATATTTTCCTGTTATAATTTCCATCATAGCTCATAAATAATATTTTGTATTAAATATTTATAAATAATTACAGTAGAGGAAAAACTTGGCCCATGATCCTTTCTTTCCTAATTACCAGAGAAATTATCCTCAGAAAAAGAACAGGAGGTGATGATACAGTGTAATCTCTTTCTAAACATGGTAACAGAACCTCTGGGTCAGTGGACTAATGCTATTTGCTAGGAGAATAGTCCTTACTTATGGAATGCTCCTCACACTATGTCTCTGATTTAGGAGACATACTCATGTATGTAGTAAACACACTTAGAATATATAGTTTTATGATACATGGTGCTTGGGAGAATGTTGCAGAATATGCTTTGGAGTATATAAAGTGCCAATATTTAATCAACTAAATACTCATTGATGTAGGAGATGATTAATAAAGTACATTAGAGATCTCTTCTACTACTCTGGGTCAGAGGACACATGTCCAATGTGCCACATGTGAAGTCTTTGACCTCTGTCTGCTTCTCCTGTGCCTGATGAATAAAGCTTGATACTGGACAACAACTCGGAGTGGCCAATCTGACTATATATATCCACTCAGTCTAATTGAATTCCCTTGTGGAGTTTCCTTCAGGCCAATAAATCAAAACATTTTAGTAAGAAAAAAGAAAAGGTGAAAAAAAACCACTTGATTATTGCTACTTATTTTTCATATAGACTGCTGACAGATGTGAAGCAAATTATTGGTAATATGCCTAGCCAGTAGAATATGGAGCAAATAGATATCATCTGGAGGAACAGGCTAAGTGGTTAGACTGAGAGTTAACATGGGCTAAAGAAAACGTGGCAAAAATTACACTCATTTGCTGTTGTTAGCAGCTCCGGTAAAATCTGAGTCAGCCCTGTCCAACAGAAATAAGCTATAAGCCACAAATTCAAGTCATATTTATCATTTCAAATTCTCTAGGAGACACATCTAAGAAAGTAAAAAACAACAACACACAAATGAAATTAATTTTGGTCATAGGTTTTATTAAACATAATATATTTAAAATGGTTATTTCACCATTAATCAACATAAAATCATTAATAAATTATTTTATATTAACTTTTTTATACCAAAGTTTTGCAATTCAGAGTGTATCTT
>PVJC01007090.1:0-31513 GCA_004026665.1 Murina feae
AAAGGAGGGGGGGAGGAGAAAGGAGGGGGAGGGAGGGGGAGAGAGATCGATTGGTTGCCTCCAGCATGCACCCTGATCAGGGCCAGGGATCAAACCTGCATCCCAGGTACATGCCCTTGACCAGAAATCGAACCTTGATCCTTAGGTGTGCAGGCCAAAGCACTAACCACTGAATGGCACCAGCCAGGGCATAGGTGCCTTCTTAATATGAATATTGGGAGATGAACAGTTGAGGGATTCCAAATTAACTCTGATGCCACCGATCAGGCACTTCTACCCCCTTCAGAAATAGGAAAACAAAAAGATGTTCTTGGTGAAGAGGAGCGAGCCAGACAGAACACAAAGGGAGACAATCTCAGTGATAGAGGGTCAAGAGGACAGTGAAACTCATTCTTCTACATTGGTGGCTGAGTCTGAGAATAAGCTACTGGGGTAGTTAGGCTGGTTTTACCTTTGTTTAACTATATGGTTTTTATAAAATGGTTAATTCATTAAGATGTTTAAGCACTCTGTGGCAAAAAAAATGACACAAAAAAACACAACTATTTAAGATTTTTAAAATATCAATTCTCACTCTCTAAGAACTTGGTACAGGGAGAGAATTCATTCACACAAATAATTACAACACAAAAAAATAACTTGTAATAGTTTTATAAGCTATAGAAAAAAATGCAGCGAGATGTTCACTTCACAGAACTTCCTGTGGTGGTCCCCAGGTGCTCTGCCCTTCCTGTTACCCAGATGAAAGGCTGTGTGCTCTCAGCCAGCCTCCACTTGTGCACGAGCATCACATTCCCTCTTGCTTCCTCCAAGACTGTTTCTGCATAGGTCCCACTTCCCCATGTGGCACTGATTTCTCTCTTCCTCTACTGAAGCACCACCAGCAGCACACAAACACGCTATTCTACCTTCAGCCCGCATTTCTCTCTCCAATTATTGGCCCATTTCCCTGCTCCCTTTACAGCACTCCTCAAGGAAGCTGCCTGTACTCCCGGTACCCAACTTCTTTCCTCCCACGGTCAATAAGCCCTCTCCAATTAGACTTTTGTACCTGTGAATCCTCTGTTCAAAACCTCCCAATTACCTTAGCAAATATTTGGGCTCCTACTGCATGCCCAGCACCTTTCTAGGCACTAAGACAAACTGAACTTGGAGGCAAAGACAAAACCTCTGTGCCTCCCAAGTTCACATTCTCAGCTAGAAAGAGAAACAATACACTATATTTTAGTTATTTATCAACTGAAGATAAGAACTCTGGAGAAAAATTAGGCAGAAGAGAAAGAACAAGGCGTTGGAAGGGAGAACTGTAATTTTAAAAAGGTGTTCACTGAGATGATATGTAAATCAAGGCCTAAAGGAAGTTACAGAACTATCTGTGGAAGACCATTCCAAACAGAGGGAACAGCAAGAACAAAGACCCTAGGAGGGGAGAGTGACTGGCAGGAAGCCCATATGACTGGAGCAGTGGCAAGAGGAGAGTAGTAAAAGTCTGTGGTAATAGAAGCCAAACTGTGGACACCACTGAAAGACTGGTTTTTACTCTAGGGGACTGGGGGAACACAGGGAGACTTGATCTAACTCCCATTTTAACAGATCATTCTGATTACTGTGTTGACAAAAGAATGACGGTTGTGGGTGGGGGACAAGGAGGAAGCAGAGAGACCAGATAGGAGGAGATTGCTAATCCAAATGAAGATGGTGGTGACCCCCACCAGGTAGTGGCAGTGGAGGTGGTGACAAGGTGTCAGATACTGGTTGTGGTCCCAATCAACAGAATAATGAGGGAGCCATTTACTAAGATGGGGAAGACAGTGAGAGAAACAAGGTTTGGAGGGAATATCACAGGTTTGGTTTGGGGCAGGTTAAGTTTGAAATGTCTATCGAGATAGCCAACTAGTAATACTGAACAAGGAGGTTGGATGTATGGGTCTCAAGGTCAACAGAGGTTAACACTAGAGAGATAAATTAGGGCTCACTAGCAAAAAAAAAAAAAATCCAACAAAAACCCGTTGAAGTAATCAGATTGGATGAGCTGAATTGTCAGTGAACCCAAGATAAGAGGGCTAAGTACTTAATATTAAGAGG
This sequence comes from Murina feae, assembly GCA_004026665.1. NCBI lineage: Eukaryota > Metazoa > Chordata > Mammalia > Chiroptera > Vespertilionidae > Murina > Murina feae. Next base: position 2,086 of record PVJC01007090.1, read on the forward strand.
TCAAACAGAAGTGAAGAAACCAGCAAAGGAAACAGAAAAGAGACAGCCAGAGAGAGAAGAGGAAACCTAGGGAAATACATTTGCTATTGTTGCTGTAACAAATCACCACAAACTTAGTGGCTTAAAACAACACAAACAGATTATCTTAATATTTATTTTTGTGGACCCTTCTTCCATCTTCAAAGTGTATCACCCTGACTTCTGCTGTTACAATCATATCTCCTCCTACCTCCTTCTTATGACCATGTGATTACATCAGACTCACCTGAATAGTCAGGACAATATTCCTATCTCAAGATGCTTAATTTAATCACACCTGCAAAGTCCTTCCTGCCATGTAAGATAATATGTTCATAGGTTCTAGGATTTAAGACATAGACATTTTAAGGGGATACACCACACCAAGTGAGAAAGTATTTTCAGGAAAGAAACACAATCAACTGGGCCAAATGTTACTGAGGTGGAGTTAAGATGACCTCAAGTTAAGATTGGGCAAAATATTCACCACTGAATTTAGTAAGAGAGGTCATCAGCAATATTGATAAGTTTCAGTGAAGTAGAATCAAAAAAGAATGAGAGGAGAAACAGAGCCAGATGAGCATAGGCAATCTAAGGTATCTATGCTAATAAAAGAGCAATATGCAAATTAACCATCACTCTGAGACATCTAAACCACACCCACCAGCTAAGCCACACCCACCAGCCAATCAGAGTGAGTGTATGCAAATTAACCCATCAAAGATGGCGGTTGATTTGCATACACAGGAGAGCGAAGATTAAAGACACTGTAGAAGGAAACCAAGTGCTGCAGAAGGGAGCCAAGCAGTGGAGAAGGAAATGGAGCTGAGGCAGCAGAGATGATGAAGAAGGGAGGGAAAAGCGGGGGGAGCCGAGGTAGCAGAGACAGGAGGGAACTGAGGTGGCAGAGATGGGAGCCGAGGTGGCAGAGATGGAAAGGAACCAAGGCTGCAGAGACAGAAGGGAGTTGAGGCAGCAGAGATGGGAGGAAGCAAGGCAGCAGAGAAGGGAGCGAAGCCTGCTGAGGCTTCGCTCCCTTCTCTGCTTCGCGCTGGCTCAGGAAGCCCTATTCTTGCAGGAATCTTCCTGCAACGGGCTACTAGTTTTGCTATAAAGAACAGAGAAATAAGGTGGTAGCTAGGAGAAGATATGGGTCAAGAAAAATTTTCCTACATGGGGAAAAACATGTTTTTATGCTGTGAAGAATGATCCAGTAGAGGAAAAAAATTGGAAGATCCAAGAGAAAACTAAAGTTCTGTTAGAGCTATGTCCTTGAGTAGGTGAGAAGAAACAGTTCTAACAAACAAGTAGAGGGACTAGTTTGGAAAACAGCATGTCATCCACAGAAAAAGGAAGAAAAGTCAGCCAACGTGTGTTTTGTTTTCCTCAGACTCATACAGCTGTGCAGATCCAGGACAGAAATAGGTGAAAAGCTGGATTTAAGAATGGTGGATGCCAGGGTGTGGGGGTGGGAAGACTGAGGAGAGGATGAGATGGTAAGCTGTTATTTAATGAGTATAGAGTTTCAGTTTTATAAGATAAAAAGAGCTCTGATATTTGGTTGCACAACAAGGTAAATGTACTTAATACTTCTGAACTGTACTCTTAAGATTATAAAGATCCTAAAATAAGTAAAGAAAAAAATGAGGACATAAGGGGAGTGAAGATTGGGAAAAGATCAACGGACTGTGAAATCTAGCAGCGAGTGAGCAGAAATAATTTTTGTATGATTTAGAAGGCCTCCTTATTATGTTCTCAGCTAAGTACATTCCTGCCTGAAGGTCTTTTCCATGTATTGTTCCCTCTTCCTGGTAAACATGTCTTCCCCTCAGATAACTTCATGGCCTGCTTCCTAACTTGGGGGACCTCTGATCGAAGATCATCTCACCAATAAGGCCTTCCCTGATCATTTTTAATTATCTCCACCATCACACCCCTGCTTTATTTTTCTTTTTGGCACTTAAGCCAAGAGGAGATGTGGTAGTACACCAAGAGCATCTGCTATACAGTGTGCCTCAAATATTTGTTGAATGAAGGAAAGTTTCATGAGCACCTTGATTTCCTTTAAATGGATATGGAGGAAGTTAATGAAGCAGCCAAGTCAAGAAACTGGAAGAGAAAAAACGGTGGCTCTCAGAAGAGAGTGGAATGAAAGGTCTGAGCTTTTCTAATGGAAAAAAAAAAAAAATAGGCTTTGCAGTCCAGGTTGAAAACCCAAGATCTTGGGCAAGACCCCTAACATCTCAAAGCCTCAATTTCCTCCTATGTAATACGAGGATTTATATTCAGTTGTCTCAAAAGATTAACACGAAGAGTAGAAGTATATGGCACAGAACATGTTCTATAAATATTAGTTCATGCTTCATAACTTCCTTTCAATTTCCCATGCATAAAGGGAGATTAATGCCAACTGTCCCTCCCTGTTTAATTGGAGATGATCATTAATAGGGCAAACTGACACAACAATACACATCTAGAGTTCTTGACATTGAAGGCACTATCATCTATGGGGAGTGTCAGTGTGCAATGTATAAACCACACAGCACTGAAACGTATGTATTTTTTTAAATAAGAAAGTCATGAATTTAATGCCTTCCCCACTCAGCCCCCAGCCCACACAATTTCCACTGTGTTTTCAACAGATCTTACTTACAATGCCATAAGATGTATGGCATATGCCAACATGTTTGCAATAATTCCTAGAATCTCTATTCAAGCTTGGACTATTCCAGCAGCTTCATTGTTGGGCATGTGAGTTATGTTTCTACATCCCAGGATGGCAGAGGACCTAATACCAAATGGAGAGCCTATACCTGCAGACATAAATATGCATTGAGTTTGATGAATTAGAGGTATGTCCTTCTTCCCTCATCTTTCAAACAAATTCTTCCTTCTCACCTGTTATTTTTTCCAACAGAGAAACATCTTGCACTTCCTGAGGCAAAGAAGCAATTTTCTGTCGGACAGTAGCATCCCCTGATGCAGCATTTTCCAGGTCCTGCAAAGCTTTGATTAGTTCCTCAGTCTATACAATAAAACACAAACAATACTCTTGTTAACACATGGGGCATAAAAATAATTAGCTGGAGTTAAATGAGGTGGAGGCAAATTCTAAAAATTATCATGTCTGCCCATGGCAGAACATGAGTAAAATTCTAGATCATTCTGTATCTATATCCTTTCACAACAATCTATTTTTAAAGAATATTCTCAATTTCTAGGAGTGAAAAAATGCCAAATCCAAATATATTATAATACATAAATCCATGCCAAAGTCCTGCCACACAAAGACAAAGTCAAGCCTGCTGTCTGGCAAGCTTCACTGGGTGGATTTTGTACCCAGTGCCCTGAGAACTACCCTTTGGTGATTCCATAGTATTGGTCACCTGCGCCATCTTGTGGTCATAATCTCCAACTAGAGGTCACTTCACCAAGTCACTCTGCCCTACCCTCTGGGGATCAAGACATACCAAGAGGGGTCCTGCAGAAGGATCTTGGGGAGAGTAGCTTCCAGGGTAGTCATCATCCTCCTCCTCTTGTATCTGTTGAAAAGTTCGCTTCAGAGATTTCTTCTCTTCTGTTGCTACAGGAAAGAAAGAAGTGAAATTTGAGTCACCAAAGCCTGGAAAGGTAAGAGTTAAATGTTATGTATAATGGGTCACATATAAAAAAGGGCAGGAGGGGTAATTTTCAGAGATAGTTTAACATTAACCTCTTACGAGTTATTTTAAATTGGTGGTAGTTCTACTTTAAATAGAGTCAAAATGGCCTTAGTCTATCATCTCAGATTGACTCATTGGAAAAATACTACTCAAAACAAACATCTAAAATCATGTAAAACTTACTGAACTAACACATTTCATTTAAAAACTCATTATCTTAAAAAGCAAAGTTAACAGAAGTAAAATGGTAAGAAATCCATTAAACAATATAATGAAGCGAGCAGATGTGTGCAAGAGTTTATAGAGAATATGCTGCATATAAAATAAGATTTGTTATGCTTTCTAGGATAAGTTCAGAAAGTAAATAGGAGAGAGAAAACCAACAAAATTGTGTCAAAACCTCTACACACAAATATCCTTAATCCTTTTAAAAATAACCTTGTCTTAAAAATAACTATGACAAATATGATTGATATTACTGGGGAAAATTACTTAAGTTTCTATTTTAATTAACCACTTTTGAAGCTAATAGTTTACATTTTAAATTACCTGTACTGTGTGCTTTTACCTTGTTATGATATATGTATTAATTCCAAGATCATTCATTTTGCACCAAATTGTACAATACAAAATAAATGCCAGAAAATTATGGGACATAAATCTGAATGATAAATTTAGGTTTGCAAAGTAAAGAAACTATTGGATGCCATGCCAGTGCGGCTCAGTGACTGAGCGTCGATCTGTGAACCAGGAGGTCACAGTTTGATTCTAGGTCAGGGAACACACCCGGGTTGCGGGCTCAATCCCCAGGAAGGAGTGTGCATGAGGTAGCCAATCAATGACTCTCTCTCATCATTGATGTTTCTATCTCTCTCCCTTTCCCTTCCTCTCTGAAATCAATAAAATAAAAAAAGAAAAGAAAAAAAAGAAACTCTTGAACTCCTAACATGTGCCAGGCATTGGAATAGTTACCTTACATTTAATCTTTCCAACAATTCTAAGATGTAATATTTCCATTTTATAGGTGAGAAAATGAAGGCTCAGAGAGATTAAGTAACACATTTAAAAGTATGAGTACAAAATCTATGCTCTTTTCAAGGCAGTCACACAATTATCCTCTCATCTGTTAAATGAGGAGTCACCATGTACCTGCCTCAGAACTCCGTAAGTTATAAACAGAACATATTCTTGCTTAATTGAACATTTTCTTCTAGAATCAAGGATGTAATTCCTGTTTTCTACCTTACATATTAATTGGCCAAGCTATGTTTGATACGAAAGCCAAGTTAATAACATGAACTTTATTTTTTTTAATGTTTGTCTGTTGTATTAAAAAAAGCAACTTCTGCAATACAGGCAGTCCTCACTTTGCACAATTCTAGTATGCACAGATTTGTTACCATGGTTTAGTTAAAAAATACAAGTTCCTCAACAACATGGTCCAAATTTCATCTACCATGGCCTATTAACTATGAGTAACTGCATAAAGAGCAAGCTTCACTACTAACTGCAGTCCACAAATCACTGAGTAAATAACAGAAGTGCATCATGATCAGTGACCATATAACTTCTTCAAGGTCAGTGATTGGTCACTGCACATCTGTTATTCAGTCAGACACAGACAGTAGATTGTTATATTATCCCCCAATGATAAAATCCACAAGACATTTTATAAAAATGAATAATCAAAACAGAACTGACTGCCAAAGATGAAAGAGCAGCAAAAAAATTAAAACTAAAACTAATGCTATATAAGTACAATCTGAAGGGAACGTCAATGGAGCTATAGCAGAAACAGCTAGCTGTGGGAATGTTGGCACTGCCACAGGCATCTAGAGATTCTGGATTCAAAGCCAGAGGAACTTAGTGAGGCCAACTTATCAAATCAATGAAGAAAGTGGTTGTGATGAAAATGACAATGTCCCAGGGGAAGTGATGCTGACAAAGAACTTCATATTAAAGGAACTCTCAGAGATATTTTCATGACATTGAAAATGAATGGAAGCTGAACCAAACTAAGGAGTATAACAATTCATTAAGACAGAAAAAATACTTGTTCTGTATCATAAACTGTACAAGCAAGCAAACTCTGTTTGAATCACTTGTTACAAGTTTGTTGCAAAGAAATAAAACACTTTAATTCTCAATGCTTCCAATTTTTTGTTATAGCATGCTAAATATTAATTTTACTATCTATTGTTTCCATATACAATTATAACCAAGTGAGATTTTAATTCTTTAACAAAAAAATCTTAGAAGTTACAGAACAATCATAACTTTATTGATTATTAAAATCACTTTGCATGGTTTCAGCTTACATAGTCACTTTTAAACTGCTGCACTACTATACAATGCAAGGACTGCTATATTTTTAAAACAGAAAATCTAGTAGGATATACTTTGCACTGAAATATCTAGCAGTGATTTGCACACCGTAGCTATCTAATTAATGGATAGTGTGTGGTATGATCCACATAGAGATTTAACCACTACATTTATAATTTAAGCATAAGATCAAAAAAAGGAAAACTTGTATTATTTTGTTCACTTCCAAATACCTACAAGAGTGCTCAATAAATGTTAAATATATTAACTAAAGTAAAAATAATTATAAAACTTGAATCCTTCAGTTTTCAAACTCTGAAAACAATTTCTATAATAATAAAAGCATAATATGCTAATTAGACTGGAAGCCAGGGCTGCAAGGGAAGCCCATGTCTAGGTTGCCTGCTGGTGGCCAGAGGGAAGCCTGGGTCTCGGGTGCCAGAGGGAAGCTGGTACCAGCAGCTGCAGGAAGGAAGGCCTACTTTTGCGTGAATTTTGTGCATAGGGCCTCTGCTTTATATATAAAAACCACATATCACTAAATACTTCAGGACACTCAGAATCACTGAATTGAGCACTGGCAGGCCTTAGATCAGGGGTGGGGAACCTTTTTTCTCCCAGGGGCCATTTGGATATTTATAATACTAGAGGCCCGGTGCACAAATTCATGCACAGGTGGGGTCCCTCTGGGTGACCTGCGGGGACTGCACCACAGTCCAACACCACCTGCAGCTCCTACCTGCTGCTCCCACTCATCTTGGCCCCACTGTGCCTGCTGCAGGCTCACGCCCAATCAGTCCCTATCAGGAGAGGCTCGTACCACCACTACAGCGCTCACCAGCCATGAGCCCTGTGTCTGGCGCCTTCCTGAGGGGAGTGGCCTGTGGGATTGGGCTCAAACTGGCTCTCCAACATCAGGTGAGGTGTTCCGGATTGCAAGAGGGTACAGGCCAGGCCAAGGGACCCCACTTGTGCACAATCAGGGCTGGGGAAAGACCACGGGAGGGCTTCGGGGTGTGTCCGGCCCATCTTACTCAGTCCCAATCAGCTGGACCCCAGCAGCAAGTTAACCTACCAGTCAGAGTGTCTGCCCCCTGGTGGTCAGTGCACGTCATAGCAAGTGGTTGAGCAGCCTTAGCATATTACACTTTGATTGGTTGAACAGTTGACCCAACACTTAGCATATTAGCTTTTATTACATAGAACTCCAGGGCCATAAAAAATATCTAAAAATTAGCCTGCCTGCCTGGGTGGCATGGCTCAGTAGTTGAGCATCGACTTATAAGCTAGAAGATCAAGGTTCGATTCCTGGTGAGGGTACATGTCCGGGTTGTGGGCTCGATCCCCAGTTTGGGGTGTGCAGGAGGCAGCAGCTGAGCAATGATTCTCTCTCCCTTTTCTTCCTCTCTGAAAGCAATACAAACATCTAATTAACTCACCCTTACTGCCTTGGCAGGGCCAGACCAAATGATTTCGCAGTCCCTAGAGAGCCCTAGGGTTAGACACTCCCTCCCCTGCCTTAGATCGACCCATGTCTTTACTTTCCTCATCTTAGTTTTCATGAGACTATCAAGGCCCACAGGCTGTGGTTTGTCCAAATATCCAAAGTCAGAAAGCTCATTGGTCTGGGTCCTACAGCCAAGTCATTTGCCTCCTAATTTGGAGCTCCTTTAAAGGAAAAATTAATTCATCTAATTCTCACTTGAGGACATACTTAGAGAGAGGAAGGAAGGGGGAGAGAAACATCAATGTGACAGAGAAACATCGACTGGTTGCCTTCTGCACGTGCCCCAACCTGTTATTGAACCTGCAACCCAAGTATGTGCCCTAACCAAGAATCGAACTGTCAAACTTTCAATGCACAGGATGATGCTCTACCAACTGAGCCACTCTAGCCAGGTTGGAGTTCCTTTTACCACTTTATGCTGCCACTCACTCACAGACTGAAATCAAACTAAAGCAAATAGTTTTAGGACCATTTCTGTCCTTCGCCATTCTGATGGAAGAGGGTGCAGTAATAGGAGGTAACAATTATCATCCTACTTTTCCAGTTCTCACCTATCTCCACTAGGAGGACCTATGGAAATAAATTATTCATCATTTCCCCCATAGGATTCTTCTTTTCCTGAGTTACTTATTTCTATTATGAACACTTCCACTGGCCTCATCTTCCAAGTACAACACCTTGGAACCACCAGAATCTCTTCCAAAGTCCCAACTTTTAGCAGATTCCACAGCTCTGAGGACTATCTTACATATCTCCTCTGTTCCTTCCCATAGCTTCTTACCAGCAATCTGCCTCATACCAAGTCTTGTCCAGACCACTATCCCAACTGGTCTCCCTAACTCTAGCAGCTCTTTTTCCAACTCAGACTATACTCTTATGTTAAACTAGAGGCCCAGTGCATGAAATTCATGCACTGAGGGGAGGGTGTCCCTCAGCCCGGCCTGTGCCCTCTCACAGTCTGGGAGCCCTGCGATCGATCGCCCCGTGGAGGGAAGCTCTGCCCACCTGCCGCAGCTCACCAATATGTGGCCTGGGCCTCCCTCTTTGGGGCAATCATGGAGCCCCCCCGCCACTCCCTCCCAATTGATCACCCTGCCAGCCAGTGGCCTGGGCCTCCCTCTGCAGGGAGATTATGAGGCAATGGACGGGCCCCTGACCAATCACACGGCACCCACCTTGGCTGGGTTGGCGCCAGTGGGTGTCGTAGCATGGTCATCCGAATGGTCGCCCCACTGTTCAGCCATTTGGTCAATTTGCATATTACATATTTTATTATTATAGATTAACCTTCCTAAAACTGAGCTCTCACCCATTCATGCCTCTATTGAAAAACCTGAAATGCCTGGCTACCTAAGTGCAAAGCTTCCTTACTCACGGGAACGGTAATGTCACCTAAAGTTCTGTGTCTCTCTCTCTCTTTCTCTCTCTCTTTCTCTCTCTCTTTCTCTCTCTCTCTCTCTCTCTCTCTCTCTCTCTCTCTCTCTCTCGCATCATCTCCCTCTAACTTCCATAGCACTTGGCCACTGCTACTTTGCATGGCCACTGGCAGACACTGATCTTATCTCTGATAGAAACAATAAGTGTCTTATTATTTTCCATCCCTATAATGCCTAGGCAAGTGTCAACACACTGAGCTTGAAGCTCGTTGAAGGCAGAGGACGCACAGAGCTCGGAAAACGCTAGTGGAGTACCAGAAATTACTGTCACTGTGTTCCTCTACACAAACAGGACAGCCTGCTTTGGTAACTACCCTGATTCATCTGTACAAAGTTGGCAGTCATAATGCCCAGTATTCTCAATCTAGTCAGACAACCATTAAAAATAGCCTATGAAATCTGTCAGTCCCCTTCCTACATCTAAATCTAGGATAAGACACCATTCCCCTATCAATTTGGCTTCTAATCACAGTTTTTATACTTCCTTTTTATTCACTCACTGTTACAGGCAAGGCAAACAGACACTACAAGTGACCCAAATCCTTCTGCCTTCATACTGCACTCCTTCTCTTCTATCCTCCAACCTGTCCCTCTGTCTCCAGGTAAACTTGTACTCAGCTAACTTTCAAGTAATCCTGGTTACCTAAATGTTTAGGATATGCCTCTTGGAGACATGCATTTTGGTAGATTTTTAGACATTATGGCAGATAATGACACAATTTTAAGTCAAAAAGTTAGCATAAAGGTTCTCAAATCACATCACAATATGTAGTCATCTGCCTGTAAACCTGGATCTCCTAAAGAATGCACTTGAAATTCTCTGGGGCAAAGAAAAACCCACACATTTTTATATTTCTTTTATAATGAGAAAAGAACCAGGAAATATTGTTTACAATAGCTTCCTCATTCTTTGTTCCTTCCTTGCAAAATACAGGAAAAAAATCTGCAACAAACAAAGGGCTGACATTTCAGGCAGTTCTGAAAGCACTTTACCCAGATCGTCTCACTGAACTGAGCAGCCAGGTCCAGATTTAAACATGGGAAAGCTGGGCCTAGGACCTGTACTCTTAACCAATATGCTTTCAGATAGTATTGCACAAAATCTGAAGAACTAAAAATATTAATTACGTCTATTTTTGCCACAGTTCATACAGTATTTAGAAACTCAGAATATTAGATTACTAGAGGCCAAGTGCACAAAATTCGTGCACTGGTTGGTAGGGTCCCTAGCAGCTGCTGGCTGCTGGCCGGGGCTTCCCTCCCTTCCCCTGGCCATCTACCCCGCAGCCGGCTCCAGCCCACCCCCTGACAACTCCAAGTTGAGGGGAGAATTTGCATACTATGCTTTTATTATATAGAATTAAGATGAGGGGATAAATCAAAGCTATATCATCACTTGATTAATAACATCTTATCTACATTATCTCAAATAATGCTCACAACAACCCTGTAAGGTATTACTATTAACAGCCATTAAAGTACAATGAAGAACCTGAGGCCCAGACAGGTCAAATGCTGTGCCTAAGGTCACAAAATTTGAAAATAACAAAGTTGGGATTCATACTCTGGAATTCTGATGTCAAACCCCTGCTCTGACTAGCTAAGCTAACCACACTAAGACCCAAGAGAGTTAGGTGGCCTGCTCATGAATTCATACCCTAATTCATGTCTACTATGCTTTCAGAATGAAGCACGGTATAAAAAACACAGGCTCTGAAGTCATATAGATATGTATTTGAATTCTCCATTATCAATTATATCTACTTGGACATTACTATGCCCTTGTGAACCTTAGTACCCTCATCTAAAATATGAAAATAGCATGAAGGTTCTCAAATCACATTATAAAATGTAGTCATCTGCCTACAGTTATGATTTAATCCCAAATTAAAAGAGTAGTTGTAAGGAGCTAAAATAAATTACTATGAAAATCAGTGAGCAGAGGCTGGCACCTAATATATGCTCAATAAATGCTATTTCCTTTGTATCTGCCTTTCCTTTCTAAATCCTTCTACAACTATACAATACTATGTGGTTCATGTATAACCCATTCAGTCAAGCAAAAGCATGAGTATTCCCAAAAACAGAGGCAACCTTAGAACACCTGGGTCTTGCCCATGGGGAGACTATTATATAACTCAAGAAATCTGTAGTTCTAAAACAAAATTCCTAATCTCATGCATTCTCCAATGTTAGAACTGTCTATGTTCCACAGAAAAAATTTTATTCAAAGATAAATTCTAAAGTTGTCTAAAAATAAAGAATTGCCTATGAATTAAAGCTGAAATATTAAAAGACTATTTAAATTTAAAAACACACAGATTGGTAGAATCAACATCATTAAAATGTCCATACTACCCAAAGCAATCTATAAATTCAACGCACTTCCCATTAAAATACCAACTGCATATATCACAGACCTAGAACGAACTCTCCAAAAATTCATGTGGAAGAAAAAAAGACCCCGAATAGCTGCAGCAATCCTGAGAAAGAAAAAAGTAGGTGGGATCTCCACACCAGATATAAGCTATATTACAAAGCCACAGTGCTCAAAACTGCCTGGTACTGGCACAAGAACAGACATATAGATCAATGAAATAGAATAGAGAACCCAGAAATCGACCCAAACCAATATGCTCAATTAATATTTGACAAAGGAGGCAAGAACATACAATGGAGTTAAGGCAGTCTCTTCAATAAATGGTGTTGGGAAAATTGGACAGATATATGAAAAAAAAAAAAAGAAACTAGACCATCAACTTACACCACACACAAAAATAAACTCAAAATGGATGAAGGACTTAAATGTAAGACGGGAAACCATAAAAATACTAGAGGAATTTAAAGGCAGCAAAATCTCAGACATATGCCGAAGCAATTTCTTCACCGATACAGCTCCCAGGGCACTGGAAACTAAAGAGAAAATAAACAAATGGGACTACATCAAAATAAAAAGCTTCTTCACAGCAAAAGAAACCATCAACAAAACAAGAAAGTCCACTGCATGAGAGAACATATTTGCCAATGTTATCACCGATAAGGGTTTAATCTCCAACATTTATAGGGAACTCATACAACTTAATAAAAGGAAGATAAACAATCCAATCAAAAAATGGGCAAAGGACCTAAATAGATACTTTTCAAAAGAAGACAGAAGGAAGGCCAAGAGACATATGAAAACATGCTCAAAGTCACTACTCATCCGAGAGATGCAAATCAAAACAACAATGGTGTATCATCTCACACCTGTCAGAATGGCTATCATCAACAAATCAAAATACGACAAGTGCTGGAGAGGATGCGGAGAAAAAGGAACTCTCCTGCACTGCTGGTGGGAATGCAGACTGGTGCAGCCACTATGGAGGATAGTATGGAGTTTCCTCAAAAAACTAAAAATGAAACTGCCATTTGACCCTGCGATCCCACTTCTGGGATTATATCCCAAGAAACCAGAAACACCAATCAGAAAGGATATATGCATCCCTATGTTCATAGCAGCACAATTTACCATAGCTAAGATTTAGAAACAGCCTAAGTGCCCATCAGCAGATGAGTGCATTAAAAAACTGTGGTACATCTACACAATGGAATACTATGCTGCAGTAAAAAAGAAGGAATTCTTACCATTTGCAGCAGCATGGATGGAACTGGAGAGCATTATGCTAAGTGAAATAAGCCAGTCAAGAAAGAAAAATACCACATGATCTCACTTATAGATAATAAAGACCATTATAAATTGATGAACATAAACAGATACAGAGGCAGAACAGCATTGAACAGACTTAAACTACAGCTGGAAGGCTCGGGAGGGATGGGGGGAGTTAAGAGACCAACTGAAGGACTTGTATGTGTGCATATAAGCATAATCAATGGACACAAGACACTGGGAGGTAGGGGAGGGGGGGGGAAGGTCAAGGGGAAAAAATTGAGACTTATTTAACACTTTTTGTAATACTTTAAGCAATAAAACAAAATTTAAAAAAAGAAAAGAAAATGTATTAATACTGTAAAAAAAAAATAAATAAATTTAAAAACACACACACACCAAAAAAAAACTAATGGAGAAAGCATCCATATTTTGAAAGAATTGTGGTAAAATACTCTGATAACTCAGGTCCAAAGATGACGGTGAGAAGACAGAGTGGATGACTGGGACTAATACACATGTTGGAACCTTCCAAAGTGTTTTCATCTTTAGAGAATAGAGGAGAAATTATCTTTAGATTAGCATTATCCTCCACACAGAGGAATCCGGCCTCCCTTGCTATGAATATCCAGATGTTCAAAAAACTGAGAACATCTAGTTATTGAAGCTATTTTCAAGCCTACCAGGGCCACAAATTCCCCCATTTGTTTGGCTGCTCTCTAAGTGCAGAACTATTTCTCACTCTTCTCTCCTTCCTATAGCATAGCTGTTTACTCAAAGCACATGTCTGGCAAGTGCTTGTTGACTTGAAATTCAACACTGAGCTTCAAACATTATATTTCAGAGCTCTCCTACTTGCCCAAAGGTATTTTAAAAAATTAGCACTGTTTACCAATGAACTCTAAGGCAGAGTAAAGACTGCTAAATAATTCCTCAACACTGTGCAGAATACCACTAAAGGACGCAATACAAACATCACCAGATTCCGAGGTAGGAAACATCTTGCTTTTCGGAACCTACTGCACAGAGTGACCCCAAAATTGTTTTTGTTTTCATTTTTATCAACTCCAAGTAAAACAATGACTTTCAGTCTAAAAGATTTATATCATTCTTAGGGAGCCTCTAACCTCTGGTTTCACAGGAAAGCTATCCTCCCCACCCTTAAAATACATATAAACTCAGACCTGGAAGAGATCACAGAAGATACATAATTACGGGTTGCTGAATGAATGCTATTACCATGGTTGTATTCTACAGAAGAAGCATGTAAGAAGTACCAGAGGAATACAGGGGGAATGGCTCTAAGTGCCAGAGGAGCTAGGGAAGATGTAAGGATGAGAGTGGCAATTTTTGAAGAATGAGTTCACCACACAGAGAAAGGGGTGGAAGGACAGTTCAGGCAGAGGTAACAACAAATGCAAAGGAAGAGGCACCAGGAGAGCACCCAGAGGAAAAATTGTTTGGTGTGGCCAAAAGAATATGGTATATATAAGGGAATGACAGAAAAATCTGGAAATGTAAACTAGTTCAGATTCTAAAGGGTCCTAAATAATGTATTAGTGCTTGGACTTGATACTCCAGGCAATGAGTGTGTGTACAGATCAGGTCGTAGCTTAGAAACATGTCAAGCCAACTAAAGTTAAACAACTAAATAGAAGTCAAAGAACCAAATAATGTTTGTTCTTACTTATCTTTAAGGAAAATAACATAAGCTCTTAAGAACTTGGCAAAACTCACATACATGTTCACACTTCCCAAGGATATCCTGAGTTCAGTAGAGACCAAAATTAATTTTAGACAGAAAGCTGACAATCATCAAAAGTATGGTCCAAAACCACATCAATACTTAATTAAACCAAGTTCTAAAAGGGCTAAGGGACTTATCTATGATCCTATAGTATTTAGTGCCAGAGCTAGGACGGAATCTTCATCCAGGGTACTTCCTAGTTCCCCACAACTCTAAGAAACTTTGTTGTTCCTTTCCCTGGTACACAGAAAGTCTCTGAAAGGCAGGAGAGCCAAGGAGGACACAGAGCAAAAGTTAGGGTGTGAGATGAATAGCATGAACACTAGAACCAGGCTTACACGCTGCGAGCACTACATAAATTCTCACCATCATTTATGATCATCTCTTTGAAGAATCATATAATCGCTGGTGGTTCACAGCAACCCCCACTGCAGCTTTTCATATCTGATTCGAAAGTAGGCAAAGACCAAGAGCTGTAAACATGTGGTGATGTTTCTACCTTTGGGGGGAGGGCTCTTGGAGTCCTCCATAGACAGCTTCAGCTGTTGTATGAACTCGCCGCCATACACACTTCTTTCTTGCCAGATGTTCAGCAATCTTTCTAAAGGTTTTTTACAGCCTTCATCTGCCTCTCTGCCCAGAAAAGATGAAAAGATATATATAAGCTTATGATTTTTTGTTTTTAATTAAGATAGATGTACTTTTAAAAAAATCAACAACTGACTAAAATATTTACACATTTAAAAACAGAAGGAAGAGTAAGGTATATATTGTGTTAAGTGGATACCCAAAACTTGACCAGAAAACTACATTCTTCCTGTGGCGGAATGAGAGAGATTATATGGCAAAAGTAATCTGTGTTTTTTATCCTCTTTGAAAGATGGACAACTAGGACAAAAAGCCAATGGCTGATTTTTACAGACAGAATTATCAAAATTTGATACTATCAAATTTGTCTGACTGCTGCCTAAGTGCCTATAGCCTCATTACTGGTCTCCCTATCAATCATAACAGCTCGCTTTTTAAGAAGACATTAACTAAAATCTAGTGCCAGACATTCTACTGGAAACTAAAGGGGACTCAAACTTTTAAGGAAAGAAAAAAAAAAGAGTAAAAAAATAAAAATGTTTAAAATGGGGAATAAATTCACTACTACTCATCAATGCTAACACACCTCTATATGTATAAATACACTCATATACACTGGTCTCAACTTTAAATTAACTGTTTCATAATTATCTTAATTCTGGGCTAGGTCTGTATTTCATGTTCACACAAAGAAAATCTTAAAACACACTGAGCATAAATAATACAATCCTTAGTAATCTAGACAGTTTTTCCTGACATATTACATGCTTGAAACAGATGGTTTTTCAAGGAGGTGACTGTAACTAGCATTCAGTGTGAACCAGTGGCTTACCTAAAATGTGAGACAGCAAGTGGAAGAGTGGGGGAAGACTTTCTGAAAGGAAACAAATTCCCTCATCATCCACCTGTAACTATGAATTTTTCTGGTCTGTAGAGCTGTCTGGATGTCAATGATTTTACACTGAATTATTTCAAACAAGAAGGAATACCCTGACATCTTCATAAGTCAGTATCTTTAATTTAATAGGAACTTCATCCCAAATCAAGATGAGAATTTCATCTACCCTGAGCCCTAACAGCACTTTTCTCAAACTTATGTTAATACTCACGGTGAAGTAAGCTTTCAGCCTTATCTAGTCAGAATATATTAGTTATGAATTATTAGTGTCAAATTTCACTGAATTGGGGTTAAAATACTAAATCAGGATACACACAAATTAACTTGTTGTTGTTAAACCTTTTTCTTTTTTGTTGTTAATCCTCACCCGATGATATTTTCCCATTGATTTAGAGACAGTGGAAGGGAGGGGGAGAGACAGAAAATTCCATGTGGTTGCCTCCTGCACGCAACCTCATGGGGCCGGGGATAGAGCCTGCAACCGAGGTCCATGCCCTTAACTGGAATCAAACCAGGGACCCTTCAGTCTGAGGGCCAATGCTCTATCCAACTGAGCCAAATCAGCTATGGCAAACTTTTTTCTTTTAGTCAGAGGTGAGTGTGAGGAAAAAAATCCATTAATAGTTTTAAAACTTAAAGACATGAACTAATTACTTGATATTTGTATAAAACACTTTTACTCCATCTTCTAAATATATCTAGAAACAAATTACTTCTCACCTCTTCCTCAGCTATCAACTTGGTGGAAGCCACTATCATCTCTTGCCTGATTACCATAATATAGCCTCATTACTGGTCTCCCAGATTTCATCCTTGTCCTCCTACAATCTATTATCAAGTTTAAGAAACAGAATTCTAGGGGCTGTGGTAAGGAGTCAGGTCACTCTTGCTCAAAACTTCCTGTTTGTTCTCCCTCTGAATAAAAAGTGGAAATCCTTATAAAAACTACAAAGCCAGTTATTTATCTGGCCTTACCTTTGTCCTCCTCTCCTGCCTCAGGGCCTTTGCACTTAAAGTTCATTTTGCCTGGAACCACATTCCCCCAGAGTGGCATGGCTCATTTGCTCTCCCTCTTTAGGTGTGGATTTACTCACATAGCAATTTTATAGGGAGTCCTTCTCTAATGCCCCTATTTAAAATTACACTCCCTACCCCTACTTAATTCTTCTCCATATTACGAATCTTCTGATTGCTATATAGTTTATTTATTGTTTGCACTCTTTCTATTTGAATGGATCTGTCCCACCCCATCCCTTTGCTATCTCTACCATAGAACAAGCTCAACAAATATTGTCTAATTGTAATCTTAAAAAAATTTAGATAGGTTTCAGTAAGCCATACTTAGTTAACTTAAAGCTATCATCCTACTACATCAAGGTCATTCATGCCAACATCAGATATCAACTAAGCACTCACCTGCTCATTCATTGAGGTTTATGAAATACTGTGCTTGGAATACAAAGAATTAGGCCTAGGTCCTGACCTCTAGGGCTCAACCCAATAGCCTTCCACCTTTCCATATCCTACCTGGGACTTCACATTCTAGCCAACACTGGACCATTTGTATTTTCTACTCAGAATTTACTCTCTCTTATACATGGGTCTTTGCTCATGCCATCTCCTCTCCTTTGAATGGAACTTTTAAAGTATTAAACAAGGTGAAGAGGGGGAAGTTGTGAGTGATGGTGGCTTAAGTATATGGGAAGTGTGAAGAAATAGCAGAATCTAGAGGGTTAGAATAGAATTAGATTATAGAGGGTCCTGAATGCCATATTGTGGCCTTTATCATGAAAGCAAAGGGAAGTCCCTGATTTGATCAAATGTATGGTTTAGAAAAATAGTCATTACAATTAGTATAACCAAATAACTAATCAGAACTTGGAACTTTTAACATAAAACATGTTCTCTGCAAATTCTCCTTTCACTTAAAAGATAAACCTTAATCCAGACAACCAATTCTTATCTAGGATTTAGTTAAAAGGGAGAGAAGGGGCATCACACCAACCCACCCACCAACCCTGAGCATATCTGGGATTCAATTAAGACTGATTTAAGCACAGCTTCAGCCACATTATTATAAATGGAAATTGATGCTCAAACCTTAATAACCTGAAGACATTTTCAATAGGCTTTCACTACTAAAGGCTAAATCCAAAAGGGGGCTCTACTTTAGTTGGTGAAGGTAATTAGCCAGGATAGCCTAATTCTTTGAGAACTATATTAAATCAAGATTTTCCCTGATAAGTTTCAAAGTTACAGATAAAATAATCAAGAAATATTTTTACTGATGAGATTTTGCCATAAGTAGCTCTAAAAAACTGAAGGGACTTTAGCACCTAGAACTGAATACAGCTTAAAGCAATAAAGTAGTTTTTATAATGGAAGAAGTTACCTTTTCATGTTGCACTAACTCGGTTCTAAATTGAGAAAACTTTAAGTAAAAAAACACCAAAAATTAACTGCCACTAATCAATGATTAAACTGGAAAATGAATAAACTGGAAAGTGATAATTATATACAAAACTTAGTATGTTGAACACAACTTAGTATATATTTTAATACTGATTATAAATTGAATCACTGTAAAATTGACCTAAAAAGTAAAAAGTGTTAATTATACACACACAGGATTGCTGCTTACAGTGTCAAGCCAGCTTGGGGGGTCTTTTCTTCCTTTGCAGTTTTAATGGCACTTCCTTGGTACAACTACTCTAATTTCTGTATTCCTGTTTTATCCCACGTAGAGCAGTACTATGGTAGCCTACGAAGGGCAAGAAATTTTTCAAAGTATCCCAACACTTCCTTGAGCAGAAATGTTCCTCTGCAACTGTACAGAAAAGAGTTATTAACACAGCAAGCCTAGACTGCTACCCTTAGAAAGGCCTGCTGACAAGGTTGGGCCTTGGCAGCCATCTGAGAACTTCGGTTTCAGAAGTGTTCCTGCCATTTCCTAACTAATAAGGTTGGTTTACTGTGCCTAAACTATTTGTGCAAACAATATGGTTTATGCTGAACACCTACCTGCTTTCTTTCTGAAATATTGGCAGAGGATGCCTGTGGCCAACCACAATAAAAATCCTGGGCACTGAGTCTCTAATGAGCTTCCCAGGTACACATTTCATATATGTTGCCATAATTCAATGCAAGAGGAGTTAAGTATGTGTCCTGTGACTCCACTGCAGTGATTTTCAACCTTTTTCATTTCATAGCACATATAAACTAATTACTAAACTTCTGTGGCACACCAAAAATTGTATTTTTGCCGATCTGACAAAAACATAGGCATAGCTCTGGACAGGTGGCACAGCCGGTTGGAGTGTTGTCCCATACACCGAAAGGTTGCATGTTCGATTACTGGTCAGGGCACACACCTAGCTTTTGAATGTGATCCCTGGCTGAGTTACCTATGGGAGGCAGCCGATGCAATGTTTCTCTCTTTTCCTCCAAAATCAATAAAAACATATTCTCAGGTGAGGACTTTAAAAAAAAAAAAGGTATAACCTTGATTCATTCACACCAGCGACTATTATTGTGTTGGCTATTGTCACTTTTTAATCTGACAATCTAAAGGAAAAGAAGTCAGTGTCCTTGACTAGTCAGGTATTGCACATTTTCAAAATTCTTATGGCACACGGGCTAAAAATCACTGCTCTGACGTGAAGGACTCTTGGAAGCTTATCCTTAGTCTCCTCTGGACTTCATCCCATGCACCTTTTCCCTTTACTGATTTTACTTTGTATGCTTTCTATCTGAAATCACCAAACCTAGGAGTGATCTTTGGGACTTGTGATACAATGGTAAGTCATTATGTATACAGTGCTAACTCCAAATTTGTCTCCAAAAATTAATTCCCTACTGAGATTCAGATGACAGGCATACCTTTGAAATATTGTGGGTTTGGTTCCAGACCACCACAATAAAAAAAACCTCTCAATGAAGCAAGTTGTATTCTTTTTAATGGTGGAGGGCCTTGCCTTCAATTTGTAAAAAGCACATCTGTGAAGCCCAATAACGCAAAGCACAATAAAACAAGGCATGCCTGCATTTTATCCATTTGCCTATCTGGCACTGCCCTTTGGAATATCTACCATCAAACATTAACATGGCCAAAACAAAACTCTTGATTTCCTCTACCATATTATTTTCCCAAACCTCATCTCCGTAAGGGTGCCACTGGCCACCCACTTATATCAAAACCCCAAAATAATATTTGATTTCTTTTTTCTCTCACTACCAACTCCTACTCCACTCCCACAAACCCTACCAGTTTACATTTGGGGGGGCAAGGGGAGCAAATCCATCCACAAAGTAAACAATCAATAAACAGAAGCTATTATTAATCTTCTCTCACTGCTCCTGAGTCCTAGCTGATGTCACCTCTAGTCCTTACTACAGTAATAGCCTCTCCAAACTAATGTCCCTTCCTCTCACTTGGCCTTTATAAGCCATTCTCTAAAGCCAAGCCAAAGGGATCTTTAACAATGTAATGGAATATATCCTTCCCCTGTAGAAAACCTTTCAGTGATCTCCCAACACTTTCAAGGCATAAGGCTGGCACCTGCCTACCTCTCTGTTATCATCTGGATGCCAATATTCCCTTTGCTCACTGTGTTCTAACCACACTGGCCTTCTTTCTGATCCTCTTAACATGCAAAAGTTAAGTTCCACGTATTATTTCTATCTTAAGTTCCTACTTCATATGATTACCTCAAATGTCATTTCCTGACAGAGGCTTTCCTTCACACTAGAAAAGATCCACCTTAGAATGCTATTTATCCTATTATGTCCACATTATCACTCTCTGAAAGTATCTTGTTCATTTATTTGTCCTTATTCGTGGCTGCTTCCATTGTCTGGATCAGTTGTTGGTGCACAGAAGGCACTCAAATACATGTTGAATGAAAAAAAACTAAGGTGCACAACCATCTCCAAACAGAGAAGAAAATACGAAGTCATTTGTGTGGGGGAAAAGTTCAAAGTCTGGTTAATCAAACCGCTATTCAAATTAAATCTACCCCATGAGTTTGGCAGCTTTCTGACTTGAAAGGGTTCATTTAGTAAGTTTGGTGGGTGAGGGAAGAGGTAGAAAAATATCATAGACTAGAGGACCAGTGCATGAAATTCCTGCACTAAGTGGGGAGTTCAGGGGGTCCCTCAGCCCAGCCTGCACCCTCTTGCAATCTGCGAGCCCGGCTTCTGGCTGAGGGGCACTCCCCCTGTGGGAGCACACTGACCACCAGGGGGAAGCTCCTGTGTTGAGTGAGGGTCTGTTCCCTGGTGGTCAGTGGTGTCATAGCAACCAGTTGTTCTGCCATTCGGTCAATTTGCACATTACCCTTTTATTATATAGGATTATATAGGATTCCTAATCAATTTTGGTCAATAGTAATGTCAAATTATCTTTGTTCATCAATTGGCCAAAGGAAAACCATACAGAGAGACTTATAACTAGAGATAAGGTACATTAGTATTGAAGTGGAATGGCTGGCCTTTCTGGTCTAACAATGGTAGGGGGAGGGGCTTGGAAACATGGGAATCCCAAATATAATAACCAAATACAACACTAAAAGAACTAGAAAAATGCAAATAATAATACTACTAATAATAAAATAAATAAACTGGGGATTTAATAAGCTCAAACAACAATGTTTCAACTATAGAAGCCATGGAGCTGAAGCAAACAGGAGGCTTCTGTTGCCTGCCTAGGCCTCCGCTCAAGGTAACAAAGTTTCAATTATAGAAGATAAATAAACTTCAGAAACCTGATTCCAGCCAGCCTCGCTGGGACCTTGGGTCAATGGGAGCTGTGGGCAGCCTGAAAACAGCCCTCAGGCCCTCAACCAGGCTGGCCACACCCCCATGGGGTGAGGGTCCCCACTGGGGGGGCTTGGCCAGCCTGTAAACAGCCATCAGCCCTTCACCCAGGCTGGCCAGGCATGCCAGCAGGTGGACAGACCCTGAGGGGTCCCAGATTGCGAGAGGGCACAGGCTGGGCTGAGGGACCCCCCTGAGTGCACAAATTTTTGTGTACCGGGCCCCTAGTATTTAATAATGCTGCAGAAAACTATTATAGTCTATTTCCTATGCCCTAAATCAGGGGTCCTCAAAATGCAGCCGGCCCGCCAAGGACATTTATCCGGCCCGCCAGGTGTTTTTGCCGCCTTGTTTTTTTACTTCAAAATAAGATGTGTGCAGTGTGCGTAGGAATTTGTTCATACTTTTGTTGTTTTTTTTAAACTATAGTCCGGCCCTCCAACGGTCTGAGGGACAGTGAACTGGCCCCCTGTTTAAAAATTTTGAGGACCCCTGCCCTAAATTAATTAACTAATTCATTAAATACTTACTGAATCCCTCTCTGTGCCCGGGCAGACCACAATGTTGCCCAGCTCCTGGGACACCAGCATTCACAGCAAGGCTACATAAATGGTATCCCCTTAACGCTACATAACCCAGCAGCTCTGTGCCAGACAGTTCACTAAGCAAATTCCTATGAAGTAGCAAAGACCTTGGATGAGTCATTGTACAATGTATTTTCAAACATGCTGCTTTGCTTTTTTTTTTCCTTACATGTGCCCTGACTGGGGATTGAGCCTGCAACCTTGGTGTATGTATCAGGACAAGGCTCTAACCAAGTAGGCTACCCTGCCAGAGCATTTTTTTCCCTACTGATTTGAGAGAGGAAGAGAGGTAAAGGGGATGGGGGATAAGGAGAGACAAGCAGAGGGAGGGGGCGAGAGAAAGGATGTTCAAGTGTTAGACTGGATTTGTTGTTCCACTTACTTATGCATTCGTCATTTCTTATATGTGCCCTAAACAGGATGGAACCCACAACCTTGGCATGTTGGGACGAAGCTCTAACCAACTGAACGGCCCAGCCAAGGTGACCATACTGTTTTACTTTAGCCTCACAACTCTAATTAGGAAACTTGGGCTCAAAAAGCTAAGTATCTAATAGATCAACCAAAGGACTTTTATGCATGAATTTAAGCATAACCAATGGACACAAATCACTGGGGGGTAGGGGAGGCTGGGGGAAGGGCAGGGGAAAAAAGAGACATTTATACTAATCTTTGTAATACTTTATGTAATTAAAATATATATATAAAAAATAAAAGTTAGCCCTAACCGGTTTGGCTCAGTGGATAGAGCGTCTGCCTGCGGACCAAAAGGTCCCAGGTTCGATTCCGGTCAAGGGTATGTACCTGGGTTGCAGACACATCTCCAGTAGGAGGTGTGTAGGAGGCAGCTGATCAATGTTTCTCTCTCATCGAGGTTTCTGGCTCTCTATCCCTATTCCTTCCTCTCTGTAAAAAACCAATAAAATATATTTTTTAAAAAAATTAAATAAATAAATAAATAAATAAATAAAAATAAAAGTTAAAAAAAGGCATAATATTAAAATTGACCGTTTCTTCGGGACGCCTAAGCCACGCCCACCAGCCAATCAGAGCGACTGTATGCAAAATAGCTCAGCTAAGATGGCAGAGGCCACAGCCCCGGGAGAAGCCGCGAATCCGGGTCCAGCAGGGCAGATAGATTCGCAGGCGGCAGCCGAAGGGGCGGGGAGCAGCCAGCTGGCCCCGCCCCTCAGCTGCAGCCTTGCAATGGACGAATCACGCGGGGCACACACACAGGAAGGCCTAAGCCTCCATGTGCGTGTGCCCCGCGATGAATTCCCAGGCAGCAGAGGCCTAAGCGATGGGTCCATTCCAAGGCCTCAGCCGAGGGGTGGGGAGCAGCCTTGGAAGAAATGGGGGAGAGAGCAAAGCAAGTCAGAGGGAGGAAGTAAAGAAAAAAAATTAAGGTGGGAAGGAAGGAAAAGGGGAGGGTGGGCAGGGGTAAAGATAAAAGAAAGAAGGAATGTGGGAAGGGAAGGAGGGTAGTAGAAAAGTGGGAAGAATGATGCTGGAACAGAAGTAGGAAATAAGGAGGAAAGAAAAGTTTATAAATGATGAGTCAGTAGGAAAAGTGTTACATAAAGGAAAAAATTGTGTGAGAGGAAGAAGCCAATAAGAAGTCAAATACAATTGTGTGTGAAGGGGATAAGATTAAAAAAGAAAGTTAATAGGGGTGACCAGGCTGGCAGGGGAGGGCAGTTAGGAGGATCAGGCAGGCAGGCAGGCAGAGTGGTTAGGGCAGGCAGGCAGGTTAGTGGTTAAGAACCAGAGGTCCTGCCCTAACCAGTTTGGCTCAGTGGATGGAGCGTCGGCCTGCAGACTCAACGGTCCCAGGTTCGATTCCGGCCAAGGGCATGTACCTTGGTTGCCAGTACATCCCCAGTGGGGAGTGTGCAGGAGGCAGCTGATGGATGTTTCTCTCTCATCGATGTTTCTAACTCTCTATCCCTCTCCCTTCCTCTCTGTGAAAAATCAATAAAATATATTTTTAATTAAAAAAAAGAAAAAAAAAAAGAACCAGAGGTCCTGGATTGTGGGAGTCCCCAAGAACTCCATATTGGAGAGAGTGCAGGTTGGGCTGAGGGACCCACCCCCCACTCCCCATGCACGAATTTTGTGCACCGGACCCCTAGTCCTAATAAAATGGTAATATGCAAATTAACCATCACTCCCTCACTCCATTACAAAGATGGCGGTGGCCACGAAGCTGGAGCGAGCAAGAGGCTTGGGTTGCCACGCGATAGAGGAAGCCATGCTTCCCGCCTGCCCTGGCCGGCCCTAAACTTTGCTCAAGACTACAAAGTTTCAATTATAGAAGATAAAGAAACTGCAGATACCTGCTTCCAGCCAGCATAGCCTCCACTCAAGGTACAAAGGTACCAGACCCAAGGCTACAAAGTTTCAATTATAGAAGTTAAATAAATCCAGGATACCTGCTTCCAGCCCCTGGGCGTGGCCAGCCTGAAAACGTCCATCAGCCCCTCACGCAGGGTGGCCAGGCACCCCAGCGGGACCCCCATCCTGATCTGGGACACTCTTTGGGGCAAACCAGCCAGCCCCCACCCATGTACCAGGCCTCTGTCCTATATAATAAAAGGGTAATATGCAAGTTGACCCTAACAGCAGAATGACTGGGAATGACTGGTCACTATGACACACACTGACCACCAGGGGGCAGATACTCAATGCAGGAGCTGCCCCCTGGTGGTCAGTGTGCTCCCACAGGGGGAGTTCTGCTCAGCCACAAGCCAGGCTAATGGCTGCCAACACAGTGGTGGTGGTGGGAGTCTCTCCCGCCTCCTCAGCAGTGCTAAGGATGTCCAACTGCCGCTTAGGCCTGCTCCCCGCTGGCAAGGGGACATACCTTGAGGGCTCCCAGGCTGCCAGAAGGATGTCTAACTGCCAGCTTAGGCCCGATCCCCTGGGGAGCAGGCCTAAGCCAGCAGGTGCACATTCCAAGGGGTCCCAGACTGCAAGAAGGCACAGGCCGGGCTGAGGGACACCCCCCCAACCTCCACCCCCCAACCTGGGCCTCTAGTCACATATAAAGTCACTCAGTATTAGAGGCAGAGCTACAGTCAATGTCTAAGAAACACAACTAAATCTCCTGAAAACAAGAAAAAACCTATCTCCAGTTTCAAACAGCTACTCCAGTAGTTTTTTCTAAGTCTACTCTCTGTTATAAGGAGACAAGTTCATAACACATTTTCTTTGCTCGTCAATTTACTCAAGTTTATAACACATTTTCTTCAGTGCCCATGTTCACCAACAGAGTGAGCCAGCTATGTAGTAGACAAGTCTTTTTTTTCCACCTCTAGAAATGTAGATGTAATTGCTTTCCTTTAGATTTCTCATTTTATTCCTTCGAATGTTTTAAATCTTCCATGGAATGCAGACTTATTTTCACATATAAAAGCTTTCACTTACACTTTAGACCCTAGAACTATTTTTATTTAACCCACTAGTCTCCTTTGTACACGTCCCAATTTCCTTTTGCAAAGACGTTTATTTTTTTATGTTTACTCAATAATAAGTCTAGTGCAAAATTGTTTTTCTCTGCTCTTCCTAGGCAACTAACTATGTATAGAAAAACAACTTGCTTTTAAATGAATAAGAATGATTTATAAAACTTTTAATCAAATGGATGTTTCCTGTGATACTAGGTACATGTGTGCTTTATGCTCCAGTCTTCTGTTATAAAACACAACAGTGCATGATATATGATATAGCCAGAGCAAATATCTATTTTCCACACTAGTAATTACCTTTGCAGTGACAGTAATGACCACTATTTCTAGTAAACCAGACATCCAGAAGGAAATAAGTAAAAATAAAGGCATAAGTAACTAATTTCTTGCTAATAAGGTTTTTTTACTGGAAGGTTCCCTCGTACTGTTTGGCTTTATGTTTTTTGACCATAAGCTAGAGACAATTCAGCCAAACAAAGAAAAATATACCATACGCAAGAAATGAATTCAATAAATGACTACATCTAGGGAAAAGGATGATTCAACTGCTAGACTGAATTCCTTAATGCATCAAAATGTTTATATGGCTGAGGTAGTTTTTAAAGGTCCAGCAAAACATAAAACCGTACCTTAGCCTTTGCATCACTCTGTGTAGCACATCTATGTAAAGTACAAGTTATCAATTTACAAAAGTTATCTTGAAAAAGGAAAGAACAAAAAGGAGGAAAGGTAATGTATTTTAAAATAAAACAAAAAGAGACAACATACCTGGCAACATGAGAAAAAGCATCCACAAGGACAGATTCAAATTCTCTAGTGAATTCAGGTCCTTTCCTTTTACTGTTTTGGATGACATCATTTGCTAAATATAGAAAAGTAAGCTTTCTATTTGATTTGGCTGGAAAAAAGAAAAGAAAATTTAACTTACATTAAGGAAATTCTCAATTCATAATTCTTTGCCCTAAGCTACACCTAAGTTATATATTAAGACAAGCATATCTACTTGAGGTCAAGGCTGCTTACGTGTTTGAAAAACCAACTAAGAAACTACTAACAAAATCTCTAACAAAAGAGATTTGAGAATACAATTTTTGTAAAAACAAAACAAAAATGGACCATCTTCATTTTAACCAGAGGAATTAATAAGCAGTAAAAATGAAGATAATCTGAAGAATATTCCTAAAGGATAAGAAGTCAATATTCTCCAGAAGACATGTTAAAGCCAAGGTTTTCATTTATTCTACTGTAAAAATGAACTTTTCTAATTCACTATTAGTTGTCAAATACTGCAGAATGAAAGACTGAGGTAGGTTCTTGTAATTTATGCTCTTAGACTGAGAATTTCTCTTTGAACATTCTAATACCCATCATCAGTCAATTACATCAATTCTAAAATCCAGAACAATCCCTAGATGCACCAATGGATATTATATCTCAAATACAAATATACATTGCTACATTTTTAATGAAAATTTAAACATGTCTGAAATCTGGATACACAAAGTTATGGGTTCCACAAAAACCATAATTTTTCTCTTATACATATTCTATGTAGTATTTTCTATTACTCTGTATTAGGTATCATATAGTAAACCATAAAAACTTCAGGCAATATGTCTGACTTACAGTTGCTTGGGGGAACATTACTGAATTTCCTGGCTATTATGCACATAAATTCTCAACTGTAAAGTTACATAATTACAATTTTTGATCTGTTTTCTTTTAAAAGAAATAAATAAGAACACAATCAGACAGTTCAAAACACTAAATTTTCTTAAACCACAATGCCAACGTACCTAAAAAATTTAAACAAGCCCTATGTTAACCTTTACACACACCTACGTAGTCCTTACTCCATTCCTCACAGAAACCACATTTCTTTTGAAATGCACACAGCATGTATAAATTCTGACATAGCAGACATTGACACTTTTAAGTGTAGCCACAGAATAATAACCCAAGTTAAAAACAAGATTTTTAGAACATATTATAGTTTAAACTGATGACTTGAAGTGCTCCAAAAATTAAATATGAATATACTGAATTGTATAAACCTTCTGGTAACAACCTAATTTTGATGGCCAACTAGTGAGAAATATTGAAAACCTGAAGCTATGCTGCTACAAAGGTATGACTATGTCAAAATGTTTTGTTTTTAAGGGGAAAAGGTAAACCTTGTTCTGGGATGTTGCAACAAGTATAACTACCAAGTCTATAATGCTGTGAAAGTTAACAGATTCAAAAGTAAAACAGAACGTCAACAAAGCAAATTTGACTTTACAAAATCAAAGCCTTACAAATTCTATACGCTTAATGTTAAAAACCCAGAATTCATATTATAAAATGCTATGGACATTCAAGAGAGACTTGAGATATTTGTCAGTATTACAAATATGATAGCTAAGAGGTCGGAGAGTCAAGGTTTTCACTGTCTACAATACCAATTTTTTTTCATCATCCTTAAATTTAGTAATGAGTACTTATTTAGGATAAAACTTTATCCCTCCACATCCAGCATCCTGAAAAGTCAGTATAAGCACCATGTGTGTAAAGGTGATCTGACAAAGTCCTAGAGCACTTAAACACACAGTCATGATGCACACAACACACGCACCCTCCACTCCAGCTCCAGGTGACAGCTCACTTGTTCAGGTATCTTTCCCATATGACAAAATAGATCTTTTTATATTCTACTGATGCGCATTCCAAAGTGGTTGAAACAATTATTGAGCAAAGTTTAAATGACTAGCTGACCAAAAATTTTCACTGTTTGGCTGGTTTTGACATCTAGAAAAGTAAAAAGGGCTTTTTTATTTGCATTCAGGCCAAGATTTTAAAAAACAGCAACAAAAAACACATTAGTAAAAAATATTCATCTAAGAGTATTTTACACCAAAGTTTCATAAAGAAAGGGAGAATAGAGCTCAAAGAGATAAATTAAGAATCAGTCTTAGAAAAGAAAATAATACATCACAATAGAAGAAAATAATACATCAGCAACAGAAGTAGTACTGACATAAGAAAAAGTAATTTTTTTTTAATGTGGTAAGTATTTTTTGAAGGCAACTCAGAGAGTTTGTGAACATCTTAGGAAAATGGCTTGACCATAGATAGAACTGTCCACTTATGAAGACTCAGGACTGGCTAGAACCTAAGGGGAGGTCAATTTGAACATTAAGGCGCAAACTATTTTCCACTTTAGCGTAGGGGCATTTTCAATTCGTGAAGCTGGATATTATGAAGCTGTATCCTGATACTTGGAAGAGCATCCTCTAGCTTTGCACTGTCCCATATAGTAGTCACTAGCCACATGAATGAACACTTGAATTATGACTAGCAAAACTCAGAAACTAAATTTTTTATTGTATTTTTTAAATTTTTCATTGCTAGATCACACATTTCAAGTGCTCAATAGCCACTTGTGGCAAGTGGCTACCTTGTTGGACAGCACAGATATAAAATATTTCTATCACAGAAAGTTGTATTAGTGCTGTTTATCCAAAATGTCAGAGAACACAATTTAACTCCTACTAACCAACTTTTTAACTGGGTAACAGGTACCATGCTAAATACTGTAGGTGTTACAAAGAAACAAGAGGTCCAGTTTCTTCCTCAAAACACAACCTAGTGAAAAAGAGGTAACTAGAAAGAATGAAATACAGTAGTCTCTCAGTATTATCTCTGGGAGAGGGGGAGGCAAGGGGTTGGTTCCAAGACCTCCTCATCTTCCTAACCC
>PVJC01007090.1:31613-52798 GCA_004026665.1 Murina feae
CTGGCCTGGCACCCGTGTGTGTCATAGCGTGGTCATCGTTCTGCTGTTTGGCTGTTGGGTCGATTTGCATATTATGCTTTATTATAGATGAAATATAGCATTTGCATATCCTAAGCAAATCCTCCTATATATTTTCAATCATCTCTAGATTACTTATAATATTTAATAAAATATAAACTAAACACTATGTAAGTAGTTGCTACATTGTATTGTTTAGGGAATAATGACAAGAAAAAATGTTATGTTCAGTACAGATGCCTCCATCCTAGACCTAACTACACAGTACACATCAGCAACACCATAACTTTTTCTTTAGAATATTTTCAACCCATGTTGGATGCAGAACCTATGGATACAGAGAGCCAACTGTAAATGTTAAATTGGTGTGGGGTGGGAGGTAGTGATTAATTCTAATAAAAGCGCTACAGGTTTGGTTGGAAGGTCATACCACATTCACTTAAGTGCACTGAGGCACTGGGTACTTGAAAGCACAAGTTTTGGTGTCAGAGAGCTCTGGGCTCAGGTCCCAGCTGTGTGACCCTGAACAAAGCACTTAATCTTCCCATATTTTTATCTTCTTATCCATAAAATAGGTTTAACAATGCTGGCCATAACTTTCCATCATGTGAGATTAGGGTTAAAGGAGCTTCAAAAATCAATGCACTTTCTAAATTGTTCCCCCATCATCACCCCAATAATTCAAGTAGGGTGAGGTAGGGAATCAAGCAGGCTTCAGAAAAGATGTGATATTTGAGATGGACTCTCATACCTGACTCAGAGCCTACCAGATAGGATCCTATAGAGGCAATTCACATTTGTTCACATCTCAGATGTTAGAAATACTGTATTGGAACGGCCCAGTGAGGTACATGAAGGAGGTTCTGGGACCTCAAGGCTCTATCCCCCAACGTCCCAGAAGGCTGAAGGGACCCCTATCTTAGTATACTACATATTTGGAGGGGGAATCTCTGCTAGAGGACTAGAACTGAGTCTCCTGAAAGAATCCTGAATTTTGGTGTCTGCCACCTGATACAGTCTGAGATTCACCAGTTGCAAGGCCTTAAAAATATCACTTAGCCGCGTCAGTTTCCTCATCCCTAAAGCAGAGTAGAATCTCCACCTCACCGGTCGCAGAGAACACAGGTAAAGTTGCTTCTTAAAGGGCCTATCACATATAGGCTGTCCCAACAGCTCTACGCTTCGCGTCCTCAGCTTTCTGCTAGGGACTCATCAGGATAGCAGATAGCTGAGCAGGTGGCCATCTTCCCTCAGCGGACTGTAAGCAACATGAAGGTGAGCAATCAGTAACCCCATCTCACTATCAGTTATCCCACGCCAGCACTGCGTCCGACACCATTTAGATTATTCTCTTTGCTACAGCCTCAGATTTTTCTCATCTGCAAAGTTTCTACTTCACAGGACTCTGAAAACTTAAAAAATGACAAAATGTCTGTAAAGATATCAGCCCTGGGCCTGGCACATGAGACCGGCACAGTAAATGTCATCATCTCCATTTCATGGGTAAGGAAACAGACGACCAGAGAGGTTAAGCTGCTGGGGTCGGTAAATGTCAAAGTCAGGCTGCAATTCCAGAGAGTTGGCCTCTGGAGCCAACATGCTTTCAAGCAAGCACCCAACCTAGTGCCTGGCACATAGGAGGCTGAGGTCCAGAATGTCTGTTCCATGGTGAGCGGGGTCCGGCATGCATGAAAGTGGCCTGGGAAGAGGAGCCCGGGTGGTGTGGGCCCTTCAACCTCTCTCTACTGGGAGCCACGGAGCCCACCTCACCGGGCTGTTCTGAGGACTGAGTGCGAGCATACAGTCACCAGCCCTGGCATAATGTCTGGCACCGAGCGAGGGCTCTGCGAGCGGCAGCTATCCTAGTCCTCATTCCACGGATGAGAAAACAAGAGGCACGCGGATGGAGAAACTCGCCCAGTGCCGCCCAGATGGCTAAGTGGCGGGGCCAGGACTCATCCGGGCGGTCTTACTCCAGGGTCTGCAGGCTCTCGCTCCAAATGCCCAGGAAAGCGCCTGGCACACGACAGGCTGGGCCAGTAACCTCCACAGGACGCTGAACACAGCCCAGATAATAAGAGCTACAAGTGTCAGGAGGAGCCCGAAGGGAAGACGGCCGGCTGGACGGGGAGTCCGAGCACCGGAGCCCCTGGGTGATGGGTACCTCCGACAAGTACCTGAAACCTTCCCCGTTTCCCTCTCCCGAGAAACGGGGATAACACTGTCTCCAGCCTCAGACGCGCGATCCGAGCCCGGGCCTGGAAGGCAGCGCTCCTGGAAGAAGCTAGAGGGGCCCCGGCGGTGGGTGCAGGGGAGGACAGCCCGGGAAGGGCTCCGGGTGTTTACCTTTGCGCAGCTCGCGGTGCCACACCGAGACGATGGGTCCCGCGTGCTTGCGGTGGTGGATGAGCCACAGAGACAGGGTCTGCACGCTCTGCTGCGAGTTGCTCAGCTCCGAGAGCTTCTTCTCCAGCGCGGATTCCGAGAAGGAGGACATGGTGGTGGCGGCGGCGAGGCCCGGCAGGGAGCGGCCTGGGCCGCCCAGTGCGGCGGGAGGAGCGACGGCAGGAGGCCGGGGCCTCACCAGACCGCCCGCGAGACTCTTTACTCACTGACAGGCAGCCAGGCGGGCAAGGGGGGAGGGGGATGGGTCTCCGCAGTAACAGCCGCCGGCGCCGCCGCCACAAGATGGCCACCGACCTCTCACCCCGCCGTGGGAGCAGGGTCAAAGGGCAAGGGCCGGAGGAGCTGGACGCCGGGAGGTCTCGGAGCTGTGGATACACTCCTCCAGCGGCGGCGGCGGCCTCTCTGACCCTCGTTCAGGGCACTTCGGGAGCAACACAAGGGGAAAGGAACGCAGTCCGGCGGCGGCCTCCGGAAGATGCTTTCGCCGCGCGCGCCCGAACGCCGGCGCAGTGCGTCTCACCGGAACCCTTTCTCCGGCTGCCGCAGAACCTTTTTGGCGCGTCGCGGCGCGCTAGTTACGCGTCACTTCCGGCGGGGCGGAGGAGGCGGGACCGAGGGAAAGGCTGGAAGACGAGGTAAGGGAAGAGTGGCGGGAGCAGGAGGGAGATGAACAACTGGTGGCCCTTAGAGGCGGATCCCGAGGGGACCCTGAGGCTGAGACCATGACCTGGGTATGGAAGGAGTCTTTCTCACCTGGCAATCCAAGCCGCATTCTTCCTCCATAAACACTGCTCCCTGGCTGCCCACCCCGCAAAGCTTTTTGCTCTGCCAAGCCACCCACGTGACCTTTCCCGCCTCCGTACGGTGGCTCCTACTGTTCTTTCTCCAAAGGTGACGCCCCTCCGTCTCACCTGATGAACTCCCATTCGGCTCCAGGTCCACCCTTTAATGTCCAGTCCTTATGTCGTGAAACACACTATGCTGCTCTTGGCTCTTCATCGGTGGCTTTATTTGGGAAAGTACATGCCGTCTCTGGGGGTCCATTTTACTGTTCCTCAAATCTAAGTAATGTTAACTTTGGAGGGGAGTTGGAGGCAGAGAAGTGAATGGGCCCATGGACCTTTAAGAAACGCTGTTTCAGACATTGAAACACTTTACTGTTTTCAAAAAGTTTTAAATTCCAGTTATCAAATCAGTAGAGAAATTTGTCTTTCTGCTCTGGGAATAGTGGTAGCAAGTTAGATTTTGTAGACATGGAATTTTAGAATTTCCTGATCGTCATGGAACTTAGATGGACTCCAGCTAGGAGACAGTCTGCTAGTTGATGCCTGTTTTTGCTTTTAGCTCACTGTATTGTAGTTATTTGCTTAGGTGCTTCTCCTCCAGACTAGAATCATAATCATGGCCAACATAGTGAGCAGTTGCTATGCGCTGGTTAACAATATTTTCATTTAGTAACTCAGCCCTTAAGACAAAGCTGTGTGCTACGTATTGTGTAATTCCCATTTGGCAACTGAGGAAACAGGCTGAGAGATTAGGTAACCTTACCCAAGACCACATAACTGAATTTGAGGGAAGGAACTGCATCTTACCTATCTTTTTTACCCCAACAGCTGATTCATAGCTGATTGAGTGAATTACTATAAAAGAGATGAATAGCCTAAAATCACACAGTCAACATCTATCTATCTATAAATATATAAAAGCCTAATATGCAAGTTGTCCCCTCGGGAGTTCGACCAGGAGACCAGGAGTTCGATCACTTGCTATGACATGCACTGACACCAGGGGGCGGCATGGAACGAAGGATGGCCCTGGCCAGGCCTAGGGACCTATCCATGCATGAATTTCATGCACTGGGCGTCTATTATAATTATAACCTAGGGTTTTTGATTCCAAATCTAGTGTATCTATCTTTGTGTATTAAGTAACACTAATATATTGAGCACTTTTATGCCAAACCACTTTTTTAAAAATACATCTTTATTGATTTCAGAGAGAAAGGGAGAGGGAGAGAGAGAGATAGAAACATCAGTGATGAGAGAGAATCACTGATCGGCTGCTTCCTGCACACCCCCTCCCCCCCCCCACCCCCCCCCATGGAGATCTAGCCCAAAACCCGGGCATCTGCCCTTGACTGGAATCGAACCTGGTACATTTTAGTCTGCAGGCTGATGCTCTATCCTCTGAGCCAAACCACCTAGGGCCCAAACCACTTTTATTAAGCACATTATATACATTCTTTTATTTAATCATTACAATAGTCCTATGGAGTGGACATTATTAGCACTATTGGATAAATGAGAAAACGTAAAATATGGGTGAGTACCCAATGTCACTTGGACATAGGAAATAACAGAGCCAGGAGTCAAATTAAGGTTATCTGATGTCAGATCCCAAATTCTTCACTCTTGAGCCAGTGGTTCTCACTCATTCAGTGAATAATTTTGAGTAGCTATGTCTGAAGCACTATTGTAGGGAAACAGTCAGAATCCATTATCTTGGAAGCTTAACTTCTATAGTGAAAGGCAGATAAACATGCAAGTATAAAATGAGTCACAAAGTGATGAGTGCTTTAAATAAAAATCAAGGAGGGTAAGGGGGATGAGGAGTGTATGTGTGGGTGGATAGGAGGCTATTATATATGCTGGTCAGAGAAGGCCTCACTGAGACAGTTAACATTTGATTAGAGCCCTGAAAAAAAAAAAAAAAAAAAAAAGGGAGAACAAGCCATATACTATGTGGTGGGATGTTGCTCCAGAAAGAAGACCAAATACAAAGTCCTGAGGTTATACCACTTCGGGCATTTTTAAGGGACAGCAAGGAGGACAGAGTGGCTGATGTGCTATGATGGAAACAAGCTCAGAAAAGTAGCCAGGGACCCCATTGCATGGGAACTTGAAGCAATATTGATGACTTTGGATATTACTCTGAGTGAAATGAGAGTCCATTGGGTGGTTTCTATGTTGTTGTTTTTATTTCCTTGAGATTTCCTTTTTGATTCATGGACCATTCAGAAATGTATTGTTTTGTTTCCAAGTGTTTGGACATTTTCCCGTTATCTCCCTGGTAGTGCTTTCTCATTTGATTCCATCATGGTTAGAGCACATACTCAGTATGATTTTAATTCTTTTAAATTTGTTGAGGTATGTTTTATGGTCCAGAATATGATCTACGTATCTTCATATATGTTCTGTGGGCACTTGAAAAGAATATGTATTCTGCTGTTGTGGGTGGAAGTATCCCATAAATGTTGATTGTATTGAGTTGTTATCCTTGCTGATTTTCTGTCTTGTTGTTGAGAGAAGAAAGTTGAAGTCATCACCTGTACTTGTGATCACCTATACTTTCAGTCTTATCCGTTTTTGCTTCACACATATTATTAATCTAACATGGGGCACTATTTCACAAGTGTTCTGTAGAGAACAGCTATAAACAAAGTACTAAGTGAGTCTGGAGTGATTTGTGGAAGGATTTATGGGAAGGCTTCTTGATTCCCCTCTTCCACTTTCTGTTTTGTGTACTTAATGGTTATTGTTTTTTAAATATGTTTTTATTGATTTTTAGAGAGAAAGGAAGGAAGAGAGACAGATGAAAGAAAAACATCATCGATGCCCTGGCTGGGAATCGAACCATGACCTCCTGATTTATAAGTTGATGCTCAGCCACTGAGCCACAACAGCCACACATGTACTTAATGTTCTGCAGTACATCCCCTCCATGGCATCTAGCCATGGCAAGGCTAGAGCCCCCCAGTTAAGTTGTGTCTCCATTCCCCCTTCAAGAGCTTAGCACACTGTATGGCATGTAGTGTATGCTAAGGAAATACTTCTAGGTAGAAGGAAGGATGGGTAAGAAGCTATAAAACTTCAGGGTATGCTGGAGATTTAATGTTTCTCTAGCTTTTACTCATTTATTAAATAAACAGTGAGTCCGAACTACTTGGCAGGCATTACACCAGATGCTGGGAAAACCACAATAAAGCTGCAACACTAAAAAACCACACCATCCTGTTGGAGAAGCACACAAATAAGCCAATCATTTTAACCTAAGGCAGTGATCCAGTGTGCAATGAGCACTGCTGCCAGATGGATTATTGAATAAGTCCCTCTTTTATCACTTGACTCCTGTTCTTTGAAGACACCCAGTATGTGTAGACTGTATACAGTGCAAACTTTACACACCTGGTTGATCATCAGATTGATCTAAACTTTTAAAATAGATTCCCAGCCCTGACCAGTTTGACTCAGTGGATAGAGCATCAGCCTTCGGACTGAAAGGTCCCAGGTTCAATTCTGGTCAAGGGCATGTACCTTGGTTGCAGGCACATCCCCAGTGGGAGGTGTGCAGGAGGTAGCTGATCGATGTTTCTAACTTTCTATCCCTCTCCCTTCCTCTCTGTAAAAATCAGTAAAATATATTTTTTTTAAATGGATTCCCAAACATACTTGCCAGCTGCCACCACCACCCCACCCCCATATTCTCTCCCCCCCCCCCCCCCCCAGCCCCAGTATAGATTCTGATTCAGGAGATCTGGTGTAAGGCCCAGGAATCTGTGCATTGTTCCCCCTTGATTCTGATAAACAGTTTGGGAACTTCTGATATTGTGGAAAGAGTGCACACAGCCTTTGCAATCACACAGGCTTGAGTCGGATTCCAGATCTGATAGTGCTTCTTGTGTGCTTATGGGCATCACTTAGCCTCCCTGAGTCTTGTGTTTCTCAACTTGTGGATGAGGAATTTATGTACCAAAAAAAATTACATGTGTAAAAAATACGTAAGATTTTATATACATTGCATGACATATGGTGGGTGTTTTCAACAAGTATTGATTTTCTTCCTTCTACTCAAGAACTTATATTGGAGATTCTCATATCTGAACTCCTGTCTCTGGGATTTAAACACAGCCTTCCTATCCATATGCTAGTTAATCAAAGCTAGAAGAATTGGAGATCATCTTCTCCATCAAGTTTATTTTAAGATGGAGAAACTGAAATTGATAAAAAAATCACAAAGCCAGGCACTAAAAGAGCCAGGACTAGAACCCAGATCATCAGATTCGTTTTCTTATACTTATTCCCTCCCTGTCCTGGAGACAGCCTGAAAGTGGGCTGGGAATAGCCAAAATCTAGAGCTATGATTGCCTGCCCTGAGAATGCATCTAGTAAGATCTTCCCGTAGTGGATCCAATCAACTACCTATGGGAATAACTCCATCCCACAGAAAAAGAGTGCAGAATGTTTTTACTCAGAATCTGGTTCAGACATAGCTGATGTTAGAGCTCTTCCAGTGAGAGAACCAGACCTTAAACTATGGCTATTGGTTCAACAAGCATTTACTGAATACCTGCTGTGTGCCAGGAGCAATAAACAGACCTGTCAAATATCGCTGCTTTCGTAGAGCCTGTATTCTAGTGAGGAATGAGAGACAATAAGTAAATTGGTAGGTCATCTGTTTTGACGGGTGGTATTAAGTGCTATGAAGAAAATGTTAAAGGCAATGAAAGATAGGAAGTGTCAGGGTGGGGAGGAGTGAAGATAGGTTTCAGTTTTAATTAAGGATGATCATAGAAGGTTTTACTCAGAATTCACATTTGCGCAAAGCCCTGAGAGAAGTGAGAGAGTGAGCCATGAGGATATATGTTGGAACAGCAAGTGCAAAGGCCCAGAGCAAGTGATCAGATGACACACCTGGGTGAGTTGTGGCTCACTTGCCACGATGGCACCTCTGTCTTGTCTCTTTGGCTTATTAGGTGCTAGGACTTTTCTTCCTTCTGGCCTTTGCCTCTGACAGGTATTTCACCTCGAGCAGTCTTCCCATACAGCCCTGAGTGTTTAGTCTCCCAGCCCCAACACAGATTCTCTTGTCCAAATTCCTCTGCAAGTCTTTTTTCCCTCCCTTTTTCACATCTTGATTGTATGATACAATAGGTATCTTGGGATCTACCATCCTATCCTCTAAGTGCCTGTGAAGATAGCAATCTGTACAGATTGCCCTTTTTGTCTTCCCCACCAGCACCATGGCTCAGGGATCTTACATAGCCAATCCCTGTGAAGAGGCAGAGAGAGGGGAGGAGGGGATAAGGCCACCAGGGAGACTGGTTTCACTCATGCCCTATGATTGCAGCTCTCTTCCCTCACCTCTCCTGGGACTGCTTTCCACGACCGGAATAGAACACTAAACTAGGAAAGGTTTCAGTGGCCATCAGCAATCAAGAACTGTGCATTCAGGCTTTGTTTCTTCTGTCACAGTTGAATTCTGGTGTGTTTTCTCTGCTCTCCTAGAGAAGCAGCTTATTCTGAATGCCTCATCTCACCATCACTTTCTGGGCCAGAATGCCCCTGTTGCTGTCAGTTCTATGAGCATCAGACTTTGCAGTACCACTTTGAATAATCAGAGTTGTATTTTATAGGAATAGAGTCTAGGACCCCTAAGGCTCTAAATCTCTAAACAATAACTTCTGTAATTGACATATTGTCACACAGTGTGATTTCATGGCCATCCCATAAAGGTGTATGATTGCCTTTTATAGTCATGTCAAAGTAGCAATTTGTTATACTGTCTTCCTCACAGAAATCTCTTTTATATATTTCCGAGCCTATAATCCGTTCTTTTGAAGAT
The DNA here is from genome assembly GCA_004026665.1 of Murina feae. Taxonomy (NCBI): domain Eukaryota; kingdom Metazoa; phylum Chordata; class Mammalia; order Chiroptera; family Vespertilionidae; genus Murina; species Murina feae. The sequence continues at coordinate 40,659 of PVJC01007090.1, forward strand.
GTTCAATTGTGGTAAATCTTCATCTGTATAGTATTCCATTGAGAAAATATACCACAATTTATCCATTTACCTACTACATCCACAATTTATCCATCACAGATTAGCATTTGGGTAGTTATGAATAGTGTATTCCAGAACATATCTTTTGATACATTTATGCATACATTTCTGTTGGGTATATGTGAATAACTGGAATTCCTAGATCATAGAGCATACATATGTCCATCTAGAATAACAGGTACACTCCTACCAGTACTGAGCAAGAGTTCTGGGTGCCTCATATCCTTGCCAACACCTAGTATCTTCTTTTTATTCCCCACCTCATTTTATTTATTTACTTATTTTTTATTTTTTATTTTTTTATTTTTTTTTTGCTTAGCCCTTCGGGCAGGTATATAATGGTATTTTATTGTGGTTTTAAATTGTGTTTTCCCAACTAATAATGTTGAGTGTCTTCTCATATGTTTATTTGCCATTTTGGATATCCTCTTTGGTGATATGTCGGTTCAAGTCCTTTTCAATGTTGGACTTTCTTTTTTTCTCTTTTTTGTTTGGTTTTTGGTGTGTGTGATGGAGGTTTTTAAGAGAAGAGGAAGAAAGCACTGGATGCCCTTTTTCTTAATGATTTATTTTTAAAATACATATTTAGGAAAAAGATTTTATATTATAAATAAGAATATTTTGTCAGAAATCTAGGAAATATCTTGCCTCTCTGTATGGGTCTTTTCCCTCTCGTAGTGTCTTTTGATGAACACAAGTTCTTAATTTTAATGTAGTCAAGTTTATCCTTTTTTTTTTTTTTTTAAGGGTCAGCACTTTTCTGTATCCTGTTTAAAAAGTCTTTGCCTACTCCAAGATCACAAAGATATTTTTTCTGTTTTCTTTGGAAAGCTTTATTGTTTTATATTTTACATTTAAATTTGGTGTGAGATGAAATCAAGACATAATATATTCTTTCATATGGACAGCCAAGTGACATAGCACCTTTAATTTAAAAAACTATTCTTTTCCCCCAGTTCATTTTAGTATCACTTGCATCAGGTATGTGAATATATGGACTCTAGTTTATATTTGGGGGCTGTTTCTGGACGCTTTTCTTTTCAACTAATCTGTCTTTATGCCAGTAACACACTATATTGTATTTAATTATTATTCTTTACAGTAAATCTTGAAATCAGATGGTATCAGAACTTACACTACCACAGCTTACCAATTTAATTTTTTTTTTCAAGATTGCCACTGCTATTCTAGATGCTTTGCATTCCCATATAAATTTGAGAATCATCTGGGGTTTTTTTGTACAAAAAATCCTGCTGGAGTTTTGATTGGAGTTATGTTGACTCTACACCAAGCATGTCAAACCCGCGACCTGCAGCTCACATGTGGCCCACAATGAATATTTTTGCAGCCTAGGCAATATAATGGTATGTAAGAAATGTTTCAATAAAGATTTCATAGCTTAATTTTTACAATATCCTGTTATGCATAATTGTTAATAATGAACTACAACGTTCGCTAATGACTGATTACTATGATCCTGTTGCATTCATTTCCCTTACGCCCAGGAGCATCACTAATGTCTCTCCACTAATACTCGCAGCAAATATTTTAGCAGCCTATTGCCACGTCATTAGTTTTGTACTGACTTGTTTAGTGTGCGCAACAGGAAATATTTCTCTTTCTGGAGAACAAGAAAAATAGGTTTCTTTGCTTTATGCTTATTAATTTGTGCAGTTATTCAGTGGTAAGTTAATGTTTAAGAAAAAAATATTAATTTTTATTAAAGTTTTATTATTTTATATTAACGGTTACTCATTTATTTCAGCCCTTTGTATTCAGCATGTCTCTATCGAAATAAACCTATGTTTCTATGAAAATTGAAGCTTTTGGGGTTTTTTGCAACCCACATAAACTTAAACCTTATTTATTTGGCCTGTATTAGTCTTTGAGTTTGACATGCTTGCTCTACACCAATGATTCTCATCCAGGGGTGACTTTTGCCCTCCATAGGATATTTGGCAGTGTCTGGAGACATTTTTGGTTGTCGCTTCTGGGGAGATGCTACTGCCATCTGAGGGACAGAGGCCAATGGACAGGACAACCCTCCACCAACAAATAATTATCCATCCCCAAATGTCAATAGTGCCTCAGTGGAGAAACTGAATTACTATCACTGTTTCGTTAGGGTTCCTGCCTTCCATCTTATTACTTGTTTTGTGTTTGACCTCTAGTTTTGCTTCTGTTTGTTTTGTTTGTTTTTTGGTGTTTTTGTTTTGTTTTGTTTTTTACTTTTTTTCATAGGAATAAATTAATAATATTTGTTAACTCATTTTTACTGATCTCTGAAGTTGCTAGGCATATATTTTACAGGTTTCTTTTGGAGCTTATTCTACAGATATTATCATGCATTTCTGACATGTTATAGTCTAATACAAATTATTTTACCACTTCCTGATACTGCTAGATTCTTAACAGGCTTAATTTCTTACATACTCCCCATATCCCTTTTGTGCATTATTGTCTTGCATTTAGGATATATATACTAGCGTCCCAGTGCATGGATTCATGCACCAGTGGGGTTCCTTAGCCTGGCCTGTGCGGGTTGGGCCAAAACCAGCAATCTGACATCCTCCAAGGAGTCCTGGAGTGTGAGAGCGCTCTGCAACGTTGCTTTCCCTCTGCAGCTCCTGCATTGAGCGTCTGCCCCCCTGGTGGTCAGTGCACATCATAGCTACCAGACGGTTGGCAGGTCACTTAGGCTTCTATATATATATAGAGAGAGAGAGATTATAAAAGACATAATAATCACTGTTTCATACAGTAAATATCTAACCTAATAAAAGAGTAATATGCAAATTAACCATCACTCCAAGACACCTAAGCCACGCCCACCAGCCAGTCAGAGTGCCTGTATGCAAATTAACCCAGCCAAGATGGTGGCTGGCAGCCACGGAGCTAGAGCAAATAGGAGGCTTCCGTTTGGAGGAAACTGCCTGCCTAGGCTGGCTGGGCCTCTGATCAAGACAACAATGTTTTAATTATAGAAGCCACGGAGCTGAATCAAACAGGAGGCTTTGTTGCCTGCCTAGACCTCTGCTCAAAGCAACAAAGTTTCAATTAAAGAAGATAAATAAACCCCAGAAACCTGATTCCAGCCAGCCTCACTGGGACGTTAGGTCAATGGGAGCTGTGGGCAGCCTGAAAACAGCCCTCAGCCCCTTACCCAGGCTGTCCAGGCACCTCAGTAGGGACCCGAACCCTTAAGGGACTGTGGACAGCCTGAAAATGGCCCTCAGCCCCTCACCCAGGCTGGCCACACCCCCATGGGGTGAGGGTCCCCACTGGGGGGCTTGGCAAGCCTACAAACAGCCATCAGCCCCTCACCCAGGCTGGCCAGGCATGCCAACAGGTGGACATACCCCAAGGGGTCCCAGACTGTGAGAGAGCACAGGCTGGGCTGAGGGACCCCCCACTCCCGAGTGCACAAATTTTTGTGCACTGGGCCCCTAGTTCTTTTATATTAATCTATTATATTGTTCTTCATTCCCTCCTACATATCCATATTTCTCTGTAGGCTCATTTTCTCCCATAACTTTACCTTTAGTGTGGACCTGATAGCAAGAATTCACTACGTTTTTGTTTGTCTAAAACATCTTTTTCAGTTTTGAACGATGTTTTATAGGATATAAAACTCAAGGTTTGTAGTTATTTCAGCACTTTAAAGATGTCATTCTATTATCTTGGATTTTATCATTTCTGTTGAGAAGTTGTCTGTTGATTTATTACTCCATTACTTTTAAGAGTTTCCTCTTTATTTTTGGTTTTCAGCATTATGACTGTGAGGTAGCTATGTATATTTCTTTCTAATTGTATTATCAACTTGAGGTTTGCTGAGCTTCTTGAATCTGTGGGTTGATCTCTTCCATTTGTTTGAACATTTCTCAGTCATTTCTCCCCCAGCCTTCCCCCAGAAGTCATGTATTTTGAGATCCCTGAAGACTGCAGTTTTGTCCCTCCACTGAGCCATGTCATAATCCTGAGCTCATGTCCAGGATCAGCAAATGCAGCATGGGGGGTGGGGGGAATAGTAGGCAAGTAGCTCCTGATTATTGACTCACTCTGAACATTTCCCTCAACTAGAGTATTACTCCATCATGTTGCTTCCACAACTATGTGATGCTTTAAGAAATAATTTTTGAAATTTATCTGGCATTTTTCCTAGTTGTCAGCAGGAATATTGGCCCGCCACACCCTATTATCTCTTATTTGAGTGCAGAATATGTACAGTTGTTCTTGAGTGCTTGTCAGGTGCCAGATTTCCTTCTAGGCTGTAGGTATAGGTTTGTCCAGTCTAAAGTAGGTAAGACAGACATATCTTAAATAATAAAAACGTAATATTAAAATTAACTGTTTCTTCGGGATGCCCAAGCCACGCCCACCAGCCAATCAGAGTGACTGTATGCAAATTAGGCTAGCCAAGATGGCGGAGGCCGCCTCCGAGGTGGGACCAACCAGCTGGGCCCCGGAGGCTCCCTCCTGGAAGGCCATCAGGTGGCCACCGCCACCCCATGACCTCCCAGGAGGAAGCCTCGGGGCGGGACTAGCCAGCCGGCCCTGGGAGGCCACCCAATTGCTTCCCAGGCGGATGGCCCAGAGGGTCAGTGGGAGCTGTGGCCAGCCTGAAAACTGCCCTCAGCCCCTCACCCCAGGCTTGCCACACCCCCTGGGGTGAGGGTCCCCACTGGGGAGTTTGGCCAGCCTGCAAACAGACATTGGCCCCTCACCCAGGCTGGCCAGGCACACCAGCAGGTGGACATCCCCCAAGGGGTCCCAGACTGCGAGGGGGCACAGGCCGGGCTTAGGTACCCCCTCCCCCCCAGTGCACAAATTTTTGTGCACCGGTCCCCTAGTGGAGAATAATACAGCATGCTGTACTATAATAATAGTGCTTACAATGTTAGAACAAAGGAGGCAAATGTGAAACAGTGTTACCTGTGTGAGAAATGGCAAGTTTTATACATTTACATGGCTACAGTTTCAAGTTCAATGGGTGCAGCAGTAGAGATGGAGTCAGTTAGATAGGTGGGGGCCTGTGTGCCATGGTAAATAAGTGTTTTCCCTTTCGGCAGGCTGCGGAGAGCAGTTGAAGAATTTTAAGCATGGAGAAAGGTGATCAGATTTTTGTTTAGAATGATTACTTACATGTCATCATGAACTGTGGGCTCAAGAAGGACAGGCACACAAGGAAACCACTGTGGTCGGTCCAACATTAAATAAATGATGATCATCAACAGATCTGAAGGATGTTGAAGGGGTAGAATTGATGAAACTTAAGGGAATAGTGGAATTAAGAAAGCAGAAAGCCTAAGGTTTCTAGCTCAGGTGAGGACCATCAATCATAAAGAGAATACAGGAGAAAGAGCAGATAAGTAGTTTTAGACATATTGTGTGTTCCCACTTCAGTAGCTCTTTTACAGTTTTTGTCATATAACCCCAGAACACAGTTCAGGGCACCCAAGGTTATCTTCTTGAAACTCCTGAGATGAATAGGAGCGATGCATTGCCTTCACCCCCCCTTTAGTGAGACCCTCTGATTTTATCTGTTTTACATGCTGAGCTTCATTTAAACATTTTCTTTGAAGAAAGTTTCCCATGCAAAAGAAAAAAAGCTTTTGAGCAATAGTCCCTTTCTCATTCATCTTCCCATTTTAAGTCTCTTCCCCTGTCGGGTATGCAGGTGACAGTCCTCTCTCAATCCTTACATATTGTTCTTTCACCTTCCCTGGTGTATATCTTGCCTGTTTATGGGGGTGAGGGAGGGGCACAATCCTTCATTTGCAGTTCTTCTGTCTTCTAGTATCCATTGATGTAAATGAGAAATTCAAAGTCAGCGCTATTTGTTGTTTCTTCCTGAAAGCATATATGATTTTCTCTTTATTTTTTAGTGTACAGGGATTTTACCAGAATGTGACTAGGTGTGTATCCTTCCGTCTTTTCAGTCTCTATAAATTTTTTTTTTTTGTAGCTCAGAGAAATGTTCTTATTATTTATTTGTTTTAGCTCCTCCATCTGTTCCTTTGTTCCCTTCCAGAATTCCCAGCTATTTACATGTTAGTTCTCCCAGATCTGTTCTTTAGGTCTCACAATTTTCATCTCTGTATTTCTGCTCAGAGTTTTAAGGTAGCTGCTTGATCTTCCTGGCCACTAATTGAGTCTCAGCAATTAGCCATCTTTTTTATTTCCCCCATCAACTGTGCTGTGTGTATGTGTATAAAATCATGTTTTGGAAACTCTAAGAAATACCTTTTGTCTTGTAATTGAACTTCCTTTTTGGTCTTACTATTTTTCAAATTTTTGTCTGTCTCCTTTAGTGGTTCAGTTAATCTGAGATTCACCACCTCAGGGTGCTATTTCCTTTTCCTACTTCTGACATCTAGGTCCCATTAAGTGGTCATCTTCCTTTTCTTCTACTATTTCAACTACCCATGTTTTAGGCAGGGAATAGCTCTGGGTCATCAGTCTTTGAGCCAGTGCCGATGACATGTCTGTAGTCGTTGGCCAAGCTTTCTGGCATCCACACCTGGCATTTTCCTAGCCTGGGATAGGCTGGGATACCAGCTTCTTCCCTCCCCTGGCTTCTTGGGGGGTCACAGAGACCAGAAGATATACTCCCAAGAAGCCTCACAGAGATCAGCATCACCCTTCCTCACAGGGGTCCATGGAGCTCTGTGGACCATACTCTCTCCAGGGGTATTAAAGCCTGATTGTTGCCTTGGAGCCCTCTCCTAACCCAAAGGGACGATTCAGCACCAGCTCTCTGATCTGAGCAGGTCTTGCCCACAGCCACTAAGCATCACTTGTCTGTCAGTCCTAGTCACTGAGGCTCAATAGAGTTCACTGGGGCTCCAATACGATTGGAGATGGGGAGAGGCAGCAGAGATACTTTCTTGTCTTCATCTGGTGAACCCCCCAGCAAGTAGACCCAAACTATATGTAAGTAAATAAAGTGTGAGAGAGACACCGCCAGACTAGATGGTCTCTAAGCTTTCATCCAATGCCAGCATTTTACAGTTCTGCACATTCGTAGTCTCCAGTTTCAGCTCAGTCCTCAGTACCCTTAGGCCACACTTTTATGGCTTCCCAGCATGCTCTGCTTCCCCAAAGGGAATATTTGAGACTTTTATTTCTGTCCTCAAGCCCTCTGCTTACCCTCCTTCTGTTAGCCCATGACTTTGAATTTCTCCTCACAGAGAAAAGAGACTCTCATATTAAGTTGCTCAGCTTCCTCTGCTTACTCTTAAACCTGTCTCCTTTCATTGCCTGCCTGCCTGCCTACTGTCCATCTTTCCATCCTGCTTGAGTGTCTTTCTCCCATGATTTCTGTGATTATGTGCACTCCTGGTTTTTCCATTTCTCTGGCCACTCGTTCATTTTGCTTTTGTGTTCAGTCTCATCTAGTTCTGATTCTTCTCCCATATTACTACTGGCTGCCAGGGGATCTTTTCACTGCATGGAGTTGATCATATCACTCCCTCCTTAAAACCTCGCCATGACAAGAATAGGCAAAACTAATCATAGTGGTAGAAGTCAGAATAGTGGTAGCTCTGGGCAGGGGAAATCAGAAATGGGAGCTTTCCGGGGTGCTGGAAATAGTCTATATCTTGTTTTGGGTAGTGGTTATATGGGTCTCTACATACATAAGCATTCACTGAGCTGTACATTAAGACTATTTTACTGTGTGTATGTTATGCCTCAAGTTAAACACACACACACACACACACACACACAATCAGTGGTTCTCAATTATGATGACAAGTTAAAATCCAAACTCCTTAGACTAGCCCTCAGATTTTCTTTCATTTCTCCCTCAATTCTTGGCTCAAGCATCTTCCTGTGAATCCCATCCTGACTTCCCCAGGGTTATGACACATGGGTCTTCCACATTCACTTCAGGCTGTAAGCATAGACCTATCCTAATTCTTAACAGACTGTGTTGTAACTGTCCATCTACTTCCCTCAATAGACTGGGGGCTCCATAAAAATAGGAACCATCTCTTAAGTTCCATTGTTTCCCTAGTGCAGCAGTTCTCAACATATGGGTCTCGACCCCTTTGGGGGTCGAACGACCCTTTCACAGGGGTCACCTAAATATATCCTGCATATCAGATATTTACATTACAATCCATAACAGTAACAACATTACAGTTATGAAGTAGCAACGAAAATAATTTTATGGTTGGGGGCCACCACATGAGGAACTGCATTAAAGGGTCGCGGCATCAGGAAGATTGAGAACCACTACCCTAGTGCCTCGTGGAGCGACTGGCCCATGCCAGTCGACTCCCCTACATGTCTGCTGAGTGAGTGAATGCAAGTTTACTTTGTATTTGCTTCCTTCTTCCAGCCTGCAGGATGTTTCCTCTGTGAGAGAAAGCGCACAATGGCAGTTTTTGATACTCCTGAGGAGGCCTTTGGCATCTTACGTCCCATCTGTGTTCAGCTGACAAAGACCCAGACAGTGGAGCACGTGGAGCAGCTGCAGGCACAGTTACGGACTGTGAGTGACTCGGCCCTCCAGGAGCTTCAGCAGTACATCCTCTTCCCTTTGCGGTTCACCCTGAAGACCCCAGGTCCCAAAAGGGAGCGCTTGATCCAAAGCGTGGTGGAGTGCCTCACCTTCGTCCTCTCCTCAACATGCGTGAAGGAACAGGACCTTCTCCAGGAACTCTTTTCAGAGCTCTCCACGTGTCTCTATTCCCCCGGCTCCCAAAAACCCGCTGCTGTGTCCGAGGAGCTGAAACTGGCTGTGATCCAGGGCCTCAGCACGTTGATGCACTCGGCCTATGGGGACATCATTCTGACGTTTTATGAGCCCTCCGTTCTGCCTCGTTTGGGATTTGCTATATCTTTGCTGTTAGGCCTAGCAGAACAGGAGAAGTCAAAGCAAGTTAAAATTGCTGCCTTGCAATGTTTACAGGTTCTCCTCTTGCAGTGTGATTGTGATGACCACCCGAGGTCCTTGGATGAGCTTGAGCAAAAGCAGCTGGGAGACTTGTTTGCTTCCTTCTTACCTGGCATCTCAACGGCACTGACCAGGGTTATCACAGGAGACTTTAAACAAGGGCACAGCATTGTCGTATTTTCCCTAAAGATTTTTTACAAGACAGTGAGCTTTATCATGGCTGACGAACAGCTCGGAAGAATCTCAGAGGTCCCAGCAAGGCCTGTGGTAGAGCACAGAGTAGCAAAACTGATGGTTCACAGGGAAGCCAATTGGATAAAAAATACCGGTGACAAGTTGACTGTCCTTATTAAGAGGATAATGGAGTGTGCTTCAGTTCACCCACACTGGAAGGTGAGGCTGGAGCTGATAGAGCTCGTTGAGGCCCTTCTTCTGAGGTGCAGTCAGTCACTGGTCGAATCGGCTGGACCCCTTCTGAAGGCTTTGGTGGGTCTATTAAATGATGAGAGTCCTGAAGTCCAAGCGCAGTGCAATCAAACTCTGAGACACTTTGCAGATCAGAAGGTAGTGGTGGGCAGCAGAGCCTTTGCTGACATCTTGTCAGAAAACCTACATTCCCTTGCCACCTCTCTCCCCCGCCTAATGAACTCCCAAGATGATCAGGGCAAATTCTCTACTCTTTCCTTACTACTCGGTTATCTGAAACTCTTGGGCCCCAAAGTGAACTTTGTCCTCAACTCCGTGGCCCACCTCCAGCGCCTTTCCAAAGCGCTTATCCAAGTTCTAGAACTAGACGTGGCTGACATCAAAATTGTTGAAGAGCGGCGTTGGAATTCTGGTCACCTGAGTGCTTCTCCGAAGACCGCCACGTGGCCGTGGAGTCAGATTCAGAGGAGATACTTCCGCTTCTTTACTGACAAGAGGATTTTCCTGCTCTTGCAGCAGGTCTGTCAGCTTCTTGGTTTTTATGGGAACCTCCATTTGCTCGTGGATCACTTTATGGACCTGTACCATGAGTCCGTGGTTTACCGAAAGCAAGCCGCCATGATCCTTAATGAACTGGTTGCAGGGGCTGCTGGGCTGGAAGTGGAAAATCTTCATGAAAAACATATTAAAACAAGCCCAGAGGAACTGAGAGAGATTGTGACATCTCTACTCGAAGAATACACGAGCCAAGAAAACTGGTATTTGGCCACTTGTACTGAAACTGAAGAAATGGGAGAGGAGCTAACTGTGAAGCAGTCAGGCCTCCGGGCCATCACATCTGGTGCACACACCTGCCAAGTTACATCTTTCCCAGCCTTCTCAAAGCCAAGTCCCACTATCTGCTCCATGAACAGCAACATCTGGCAAATATGCATCCAGTTGGAAGGGATCGGCCACTTTGCACATGCACTAGGAACAGACTTCCGTTTGCTCTTGATGTCAGCCCTCTACCCAGTCCTGGAGAAGGCTGGAGACCAAACCCTGCTCATTAGCCAGGCCGCTACCAGTGCCATGGTGGACATTTGCCATGCTTGTGGCTACGACTCCCTGCAGCAACTGATCAACCAGAATTCAGACTACTTGGTGAATGGGATCTCTTTAAATTTGCGTCATCTGTCTCTGCACCCCCATACCCCCAAGGTCTTGGAAGTCATGCTAAGGAACTCTGATGCTAGCCTGCTTCCTTTGGTGGCAGATGTGGTTCAAGATGTCTTGGCCACCCTGGACCAATTTTATGATAAGAGGGCTGCGTCCTTTGTCAGTGTTCTGCATGCCTTGCTGGCAGCATTAGGTACATTGAGAGCCCTTTTTAATGCTGTTTTTCTTTTTGCCGGGGGGGAGGGGTGAGGGTGACTGGGGGACTGGAATCCTTATTTGCTTAACCTTATTGTGTTCTTTGTGGTTATGCTGTGGAGGACATTATTTGAGTATTATTTGAATTTCCCCAGTTTCACCTGTTATGGTCACGTACTTTTAATAACCTCTACCTTCTGTCGAGCTCCTGCTCTGTGCTGGGGACATGAACCCTGCAGACTAAATGTAAATATTATTTTTATTTTGCAGATAAGAGCTAAGGCTCAGTGAGATCATACTTAGCCAGGGTCACACAGTTAATAAGGAGAAAAGTCAGGATTTGTGATTTTTTTTTCTTTTCAATATACCAAGCTACTCCTAGAAATACTTAAGAATGATCAGTATCTATGCAATAGCCACATGTAGCTAGTGACTGCCACACGGGACAGAGGAGGTCTAGAAACTTTCTTTTGACATTTTAATTGTACGAGGTGGTTTGAGATTCTCTCCTTCCCTTTGATCCTGTTGGGTGTCTACCAGAGGTGTTAGCCACCATTAAAATGGTAAAGTGTTTGGATTATAGGGGGTGGGAAAATCCCTCAACTGGATAGTCCATCTTTGAATGAGAAACAATTTTTTTTTAAATGAGCCATATACCTGAGTCCCTTTTATCCAAAGAGCATGGCTCCAGTGCTTAATTCAGGACTGCTAATAGCCTCCAAGGTAGATGGAAAGGTCACTGACCTCATCAGCTGAGAAAGCCAAGACCATGTAAGAAAGTTTCTCCCAGAAGGTGAGGGAAATAAGGACAGTCCTCTGGCCTACAGCTAATACCATTTCCAACGTTCATTCATTCATTCATGAATATTCACGTGTAGTGTAAATGTTCTTTTATTCATTCATTCAGTAAGGAATGCCTGCCATATGTCAGGCACTGTGTTAAGTAATCAGGATACAGCAGTGAACAAGATGAATACACTCGTGGAGCTTTCTTCCTACTTCCGTAGAGATGATACACAAGTAAACAAATCACTAACCTCATTTAAAAATCCTATAAGCCCTGTAAAGAAACAGACAATACAAGAGAGGAACAGGGACGGGCTACTTCATGTAGATATATTTTCTTTGGATAAAAGTAAGTGTTCCAAGAGGGCCTCTCTGAAGAAGTGACATTAAAGCTGAGACCTGAAGTCTGAGAAGGGCCCCCCAGTACATGTTTTTTATGGATTTTAAGACTATTCAGGCAAAGGCAACAGTAGGTGGAAGGGCCTGGAGATCGGAAAGGTTTGGAATCTTTGGAGACTAGAAGAGAGGTCATGGTGGAGAGACTGATCAAGGTGGAATTAGAAAAGTGGGCAATGACAAATCCTGTAGAGCCTTGTACACCAAGGGAAGGAGT
>PVJC01007091.1:0-52662 GCA_004026665.1 Murina feae
AAATGAAATGTGAATAAAATGAAATTAATAGATGTAAGACTGCCTTTTCTCTCTTTCAAACTGAAGCATGTATCCGGGCATGTGGAAAAGAGTTACCCAATAAAGGATCTAGCAAGCTGGAGATGACATGCGTCCACATTTGAAGAATCAAAATAGTACATTTTGAAAGACAGAATAATCTAGGATTTAGAAATAACACGTGTATTTCTCTTAGGTGTTTTGTCTGGCTTGTAGGCTAAGAAAGAGGGATTCAGTTATCATATATTTTAAAAAAGTAATAATTTGCATTCTCAATAGCTGGCTCTGGGTTTTGCATTTCCAAGAGCAATGTGGAAGGGTTTTCTCCTGATAGCCAATCCTGTCTGCTAAGAAGGAAAGATGAATGGAAAGGCTCTGAACCTAGGCCAGAATGTTAGAGAAGACAAGTCTCACAGGTAACAGCAATGTAGAGACGGTAGTTGGTGAGAACTATTCCAGTAGTCTTCTGTTTAATGATTTCCTGGGACCACGCATTTTCACACAATGTCAAACAGTCAAAAAGGTGTTTTCACATCTTTGAGGGACTAACCAACAACTACATCTCTCCCTGAACTCCCACAAGGCTACTTGTCCAGGTTAGAGCCATCATTTTCCTGACTCCTCCACCACTACACCTAACTTCAGTCTAAGGCGGTCTTTTGCAGGGGGTATTGCCCCTGACCCAAAGGCTTTTTAAAAGCTGCATTGCTCCTTTGGGGCCACTTCAGGGTTCAGATTCAGTCTGGAAGTGAAACAGTCCCATTAGTACATCGATAGACAAAGAACGAAAATACTGCAGCCCTGCAGGTATTCACATGGCAACCCACATAGGTTCCCTAAGACCACCGTCTGATGAGGAGGGACAGTCCCTGGTTAATACTGCAAAGCCACCTCCTTCCTTGTGAGGATCTGGGTAATTTCTGATAAGTGTCCAATTGTCATCTTGAAATAGGGGACGTTGGGAGACATTCAGGCTCCTATAGTAAATGATTAATGTGTATTTTCCTGATTCTGACAGATTCCAAAAGAAGAGCAGATTGCTACCCATAAAACTAAGCAGCCTCAACATGGAATTACTGGAAGAATCCAAAAGTCTTTGCAGAAATGTTGTGCTTAAACCAATGTTTCTCAAAAACCAGCCATTTTAAAGGGAACAGGGTCAATATAAATGAAATAAATGGAAGCTTAGCTAGAATATGTCAGAAAATTTGCTGAAAGGTTATTTTAAGGTGGCGTGTTAAAAACAATAATGGGCCATTAGGCTGTCTTGTTAAAGGCATTAGAGTCACAGGCACAATGCATGACTCACATGGACAAGATTTTCCACTTTATATATAAAAACTTCAATACTGAATTTCTGGTAAAAGTAAAATGTTAGCATTTCTGTGCATAGTATTATTAATATTTCAATTAAACTGTAGGCAGCAGAATAAGCAAAGTATTAATCTCTCTAGAAATATGCTATCAAAATATTACAAATTATAATCAATATCATAATACAGACCCGAATGTACTTTTTCTTTATAATTAAATATGCAATTAAAAAAATTGGTTGGCTGCTTATTTTATATTCAGGCATACCGCATTGTACAAGCAAACATCTCTTTGTCAAAGGCATTGACTTGTTTCTAGTTATTTTAATTTTTTGGTTATCCTTGTGCAGCGTCCATGCTAATCTCTGTATCACTGCAATGTTAGTATATGTGCCACTGAAGTGCACATTTGATTAATTTTTACAACAAAATTTGAGCACCTCCAATGACTAAGATAAGGTACTAGATAGTTAGGACTTAAATTACTTCTAATGCGGAACTAGAGGCAGGTGCTTGCTCTGTGATGTCTAAGCAAGCCCCATGAGCATGGGTCTCTCTGTGCACTCCTGAATCTCCAGGATCCACAACAAAAACAATGACATATAATACAAGAAGCATTTGTGTAAAAAGGATTTATAGATTCTTGTTTTAAAAATTACCTGACTAATAAATTTGTATAGTCCTCTCTGACTGTTATCCATAATTTTGGAGCCTATATATTATTAGTTCATTTTCTTAATTTACTTTTAAATACTTAATATTGAAAATATTTTACTCCTATAAACTATGTGCTCTTGATTTTAAAAAAATACTTTGAAAGGACATGGAACTCAGTCGTGAATTTGTTTGGTTAGAAAACTTGCCCTTATGTTTTCTTTAAATTATTGATTTACTTATTGTTTATTGTTTGCTTATTTTCACTTTTAGACTATTAGTGGTATAGCCTTAACACTAACAAATAAATACTAGATCTCTATCGTAATACAGGTAACTCCCACTTAGTACGACATCTCATGCCACCTCGGAAAACCACCTGATTTTTCCTGGTGGAAACTCGGGATCTTTACATAGTTTTAGCTATTTTAAATAAACATTTTGCATCAAATATAGTATATGGGATTTTTCTCTTTTTTTTCTTCTTACAGTGTTCATGCTGCTACACACTGCCCACTTAATTACCTTCTGAATGTCTTGCATGGTCATTTTCACTAACCTTTAAAATTAATGTCAAAAAATCTTTATTTGCCACCCAGCAGTGCGCAGGAGTTCAGAACAGAGCGGATCCTGAGCCCTGTGCTGGGATGCGGGGCCCCGGGGGCACCTGGACCGCTCATAGCAGGAGCCGCGGCAAATCCCCGCCTTTAATGGGGAGGGGGAGGGTGTTAGGGTAAACGGGGAGAAACAGTATGGCAGAGACTCCAGATGCTAGAGCTTACAGATGCTTTGCTTACACGACACGCATATAAATAACGACCGCACACAGAAAGACACGGAGGAGAGACGATACCAGATCACAAGACAAGCATCCGTCCTGAGAGAATCGCGGGCGGGGTTCTAGAACAACGCTTGGGAGTTTTGTTCTTTAGTCCCATGGCCTGGATCGCTGAACAGGACATTTTTCACTTCCAGTTTTCCTGCTTTGGCTGTCCTGGGAAATCTCACCGTTTTGCTTTGCGACGCAAGCTTTTAGGAGAGCCTGTATTTCTGCTGCCCTGCGCTGCCCTGTGTCTGCAGAACGCGGGGTTTCGGCGGGATTTAGGATTTCAGTGCAGCAGCAAACCCAGGGAAATAATATGATGTTATACAGCCGGATGCCAGTCCATTCCGGTGCTGGTGGCTGCAAGGGAGAGGGACTGCCACCCAGTGTTTTCCCAGCGCCTGTTCCAGGCAGCTTCAGAACTGACAGGGGAAAGCAGGGAGAAGGGGCTGAGAAACAGGAAAAAACGCTCCCCTTTCCTTGAGGGTGAAAATATATTTCCAAAGTATCTGAGAAAACTCAGGCAGTGATTCCTATTCCAAACATACATCAGTCACAGGCAACCTTGTCCTTTGGTTTCTAGGCACAGTTTTTTGAGTTTAGCACAACAGGGAGAAGAAAATTGGAGGTTAGCGGATCCAGCCGAGCAATAGGTGAGGAGGACTGCATTTCAGTCGAGACAACAAGGAGAGTACAAAGAATGCAGTTTCTCTTTCATGTCCTTTGATCGTCTTTCCTGTTTTAGCCTTAATGAACACTTTCTCAAAACTAAAAATAAACCACTGCATTCTATTAAAGTGAGCTCTTCCTCCTAGGGAATTCTAGGTGGATGAGTGTGTGTTTCTCATCTGTGAATATGACTATATATTTTCATATATATAGTTCACACACATATACATGCATATGTATAGTTGTCTCTTGCCGGCAATCAGGCAATAAACAAGAGAGAGAGAAAGGGAAAGGAAGTCCATACTAGAGATCCAACAGCAAATGCTAGTTTCTTTAAGTTTATCTTAACGGTTCTACATACTGGCACTGACCAAAACCAGTCTGGGATATTGGAAGGTTTGAGACGGTGGCGTAAAATCGCACATATGCCGTGAGAAGCTGCAGATTGTAAGGCAGGGAGATGTCTGAAGTCCTCTGCCTGCTGCTACAGAGAGAACCTCTTCAACAGCCCCAAATAGTAGCCCCTGGAAGGTAATGGGCTGAGAAAGACACTAAGTAAGAGAAAAACATCTCATGTCAACCATGAAGGTGCACTATGTATGCCTGCTCAGGGTGAAAGTTACTGGTTTTCTTTATTCTAGATAACGTGCCTACAAGGCCTCCTATTATTCAGGCTCCTTTGATTATTAAAGAAGAGATGTGTATCCCAGGTGCTTTGATGCTTTGATTTGATTTCACTAGCTTGCTTATGCCATGCACAGAGGCCACACACGCATGCCCTCCTAGTGCGTGAATACACATTACTCAAAGCTATAATAGATCTTAGTGCTGGCTCCAGCTTGCCCACTTGAGGATGGATGTTTGCCATGGTGGAATGACACTAATATATACATGGCCAGCAGCTGTACTCATTGCATATAAGCTCTAACTATATGACTTAAATAATCATATTAATAAATACATGCTACTCATATGTACAAGTCACCTTTTTTCCCCCACTGATGGCTTTGATTACTGTGACAGACGAAGATAAGTTAATGATACAAATTAGGAGCAAGAAGAATTAAAAGGGTGTTTAACTCTGATGCCAGGCTGTCAATTTCCTATAGTGCTACCAACTTACAGAAAGATGATTAAAATTGTTTCGTTTGGGAATTTTGAATATTTTAAAAATTGAATAGGTTTCTGGGGGAGGAAAAAAGAAAGAAAATCTGTGCTTAGCTAATTAGACATCCTATTTGATTTAACAATAGAACGGGATTATTCTTTGAGCATTGAGATCATTCTACATAACTATAAGAGCCTACGTTTTGCTATTTCAAAATGTGTTTGTAAAATTTTGCCCAGTGTGTTTGTCTAATTCTCTATGTTTGATATCATTTATACATTTTCTTTAGTTACAGGTTTATAGGAAGAAGTGTTCATGGACTCCTTAATTTGTTTCTAAAGCACCTGTTTCCAAAATATGATGCTCAATACTGTGGATAAGTCCCAGAAACATACATACAGTTCCATTCTCTGAGGAGCTAAAATCTGAGAGGGCAGGAAAAAATGGCACATGCAAAAAAACAACAACTATACATTTGTAGAATCTTGTGAATGGCATAATAGTATAAACAAAGTAATTTGATTGCATAGAAGGAATATGGAATTTGGGTTTTTCAGACAGTGTCATTTAAGTCCCGATTATATAACTCTACAACTATATACACCTTGATAAGTTTACTTAATTTATTTGGGCTTCATTGTATTAGCTGAAGTATGAGGAAAAGAATACCTGTCTCTCAGATATGCGTGAATATTAACTGAGCAAATACATGTGAGACATTAAGAACAGACTGGTACATAGTCAGTGTTGTCATGAGACCCATTGGTTGCCCCTCAGATGAAATGTATCTCTGTGGTGTTATCAGTTTTCTTCTCTGTCCTATCCACTAGACTATTTGAGGTCAGAGACTGTATCTTATTTATTGTGATAGTCCCATGGATTCAAAAGGATGTGAATATATGTTTATTAAGTGGTTATAAAAGGAATGGATGAGCATTTGATAAGCAGATGGTTAAATGATATTGAGTTGTTTACAGACTCTGCATTCTCATCTTGATGGGATGGTCCCTTCTGTCTAAGGATATAATATTAGAAACATGTGATGCAAGCATAAGAAAGTGGAACCCCTGTGTGGACTGTCAACTAAGATGAACAGTTCTGGGGTCAATATGGTGACATACAACTCTCGTTTTCTAATATATTATGTTCAGAAAATGAAATCAGTGAGAAAAAATAAGTCAGTAATAGCACTCTCCATGTCCTAAGTAAATTAGCACTTTCAGTGTGTATATGAGTTGAATGAGGATAAAGTAGCGGAAAGAGCTCCATGTAGGATTCAGTATCTTCAAACTTGTTCCCATCTGATGGTTCCATGACCCTGGGCAAGTGACTTTAACTTTCTGAGCTTCATTTCTGTCATTTGTAGGTAGCAAATAGAGGACTTAGTGATCTTCAATTATTTCTAAATGTTAACTTCTGAGTCATTTCATTTAGTTTTTTGCTTTTTTCTATCTGAAATTTTGATGAATGTGTTTGCTTATTTTTTACCACAGTTAAAAGATTGTTAAAGCAGATGCAGAAGACTTGAAAGAGACAGTGACATTTGCAGGACAAATGCAATTCTTATTTTTGGTGTTTGTTTGTTTTTAATTAACTGTAAGCCTACTTAAGTCAGCAATTAAAAAATAATCATTTAAATACTTGAACCATCATACTTTCCTGGAAATTATAATACAACTACAACTAAAATTTTGTTTTTTAGCTGTACAATTTGCAGGACTGCATGTTTCATTTAAAAATTGGACTGGTAGAATGAATTAACAATGATTTATTAAGCATTCTATTAACATGAAATAACGGATGTATTTCTTTACTTCAGTTTATAGTCTACCAGACACATTTACACATATGATCTCATTGTTTCTCACACCTAAACAGAAAGATAAATGTGTTCAATATTTTTGTTGAGCCTTTAGAGCTACTCTCCACCCTTCTTCATTTTTTTTCTGCCCCAGTAGCCTGATCTCTGTGGACCATATGAATACACAGCTTTATACTGGCAACAGATTGGCAGAAGAAAGGAGGGAGAGTGAAGACAGATTCCTTATTTCCATGATGCCCTTTTATGAGGTTAGCACCAGTTGGCTAGAATCTGTTTTATAGACCTTCTCTCTTTCCAGGTTCTTCATGCCTACACTATTCTTTGCAGTTCCCCTACTCTCCTCCCACACTTTTGTGGTCACCATATTGTAAAATAAACTCTGATCAAGTTATCCAGATTGAGCGTGTGCGCACCACTTTCCATGGTGTGTAAACTAGGAAGCTAAATATCAGCCGTGTCTACTAGTAAAGCTGTTTTTTGAGAGTGTCCACAGAAAAGAGGACGAGACCACAGCAACATACATCCCCTATACATGCTCCTGAGTTTCCTTTCCTATCAAATTAAGCATTTATTTAATGCTTAGTGAGTGTATTCTGAGAAATATATTATACATTCTGAGAAGTATAAAGAAATCAAGAAAAAGTACCTGCTCTCATATATCTCCACATTTAGTACAATATACATATGCAGCAGCAATACTTATGTTATAAAAGAATCCAAAGTACGAGTTTGAAATGTAAAAATCTACCAAAGTTGAAACATGGGTTCTGTCACTTAATAAACAAGTGACCTTAAATAAGTGACTTACTGCCCTAAAATGCAGATATTTTTCCTCATTATAAAATAGAAAGACTTGCCCTAACTATCGATAATAATAAAAGCATAATATGCTAATTAGACCGGACAATCAAATGACCTTACAGACGGCATTCCAAACATCCTTCCAGAGGAAGCCTCTGTGGCTGGGGCAAAGGCAGGGGGAGTTAGGGGTGATCAAGCAGGCAGGCAAGCCGTTAGGAGCCAGAGGTCCTGGATTGCAGAAGGTGCAGGTCAGACTGAGGGACACCCTCCCACCACCATGGACGAATTTTGTTCACCAGGCCTCTAGTATCATATAAGGTAGGTTTTTAATAATCACTCTTAAGCAATGTATGTGTATCTGTGTGTGTGTACACATTAATAACTATAGTGTAAGTGGTTTTTTTTTAAGATGGGAAGATGCTGACACCATGAGACTAGGTAACAATCAAAACTTATAGAGAAACTAGTCTAATATACATTAAACAACAACTGTCAGATTCTATGTGATAAGTAGCTACATATGTCAGGTATGAGCATTAGCATTTCAGGGGATGAAGTGTGATTAAAAATAAGTTTGTAAAGTAGTAATGAATATAAGATCAGTCTTCTAGACTGGGAACAAAATTTTATTAAGCCTTCAGAATCAGATGTTTTTTCCACCTTTCCAGAAACTGAGAAATGAGGTACCATATTTTCCAGCATATAAAACAACTGGGCACATAAGATGACCCCCGACTTTTGAGAAGATTTTCCTGGGTTAAAAAGTCATCTTATATGCCAGAAAATACAGTAATTTATTTCTCACTTGGCTATACTAAGTGAGAATTAAAAATATTCTGTTTAGATATCAAAGGTGTCCTTTAAGTTCTCTGTGCTGCTACTGGCAAAGCCCTCATTAGATAGAATTTTAAATGACTTCTGATGAGGATAGTCCCTAGAGAGTAACTTCTTTAGTAAAAATAAGCCCAAATATCCTTCTCAGGAATGCTTATTCAATTCATACAGATTATTCATGCTATAAAGAGAATGGAAGGGTTAATATTTAATATTCAGTGAGTGCTTACTCCCAGAAAAGAGCATGGCAACGGAACTATATTTGTTACCTTATTTAACAATCTCAACAACTCACAGTAAGACATTAAGATGTGCACTGTAAATTACCATAATTTTTAAAATGAGGAAACAGATACATAAAATTGTATTTTAGTCACATGACTGATAAAGTTTGTGGCAGACTTTTAAAAATTGTTTTTATTGATTTCAGAGAGGAAGGGAGAGGAAGAGAAAAATAGAACCATCAACGATGACAGAGAATCATTGATTGGCTGCCTCCTGCATGCCTCATACTCAGGATTGAGCCTGCAATTTAGGCATGTGCCCTTTACTGGAATCAAACCTGGGACCCTTGTGTCAACACTCTATTCATTGAGTCAAACAAGCTAGGACATAACAGATTTTAAATCCAGCATTTCTCTCAAGGATTATAGTACACATTAGAGGCCCGGTGCACAAAAATTTGTGCACTTGGGGGCGGGAGGGGGACTCAGCCTGGCCTGTGCCCTCTCACAGTCTGGGACCCCTTGGAGGATATCCCCCTGCTGGCTTAGGTCTGCTCCATGGGTAATCGGGCCTAAGCTGGCAGTCAGACATCCCTCTGGCAACCTGGGAGCCCTTGGGGGATGTCCACTTGCCAGCAGGGAGCAGTCCTAAGCTGCAGTTGGACATCCTTAGTGCTGCTGAGGAGACAGGAGGGGCTCCCACCATCATCGCTGTACTGGCAGCTGTCAGCCTGGCTTGTGGTTGAGCAGAGCTCCCCTTGTAGGAATGCACTGACCACCAGGGGCAGCTCCTGCATTGAGCATCTGCCCTCTGGTGTACAGTGTGCTTCATAGTGACCAGTCATTCCCAGTGGTTCTGATGTTAGGGTCCATTGCATATTACCCTTTTATTATATAGGCTAGAGGCTTGGTGCATGGGTGGGGGCCAGCTGGTTTGCCCTGGAGGGTGTCCTGGATCAGGGTGGGATTCCCACTGGGATTCCTGGCCAGCCTGGGTGAGGGGCTGATGGCTGTGTTCAGTCTGACCACAGCCCCTTCAGGGAGGGGGTCCTGCTAGGGTGCCTGGCCAGCTTGGTTGAGGGGCTGATGGCTGTTTGCAGGCTGGCCACAGCCTCCAGCCACCCAAGCTCCCAGTGAGTCTGGCTGGAAGCAGGTATCTGGGTTTTATTTATCTTCTATAATGAAACTTTGTTGCCTTGAGCGGAGACTGCAACTGGCCTAGGCAGGCAGCTTCCTCTATCACTGGGGCAATGGAGACTCCTGTTTGCTTTAGCTCTGTGGCTGCCGGCAGCCATCTTGGTTGGGTTAATTTGCATATACTCATTCTGATTGGCTGGTGGGTGTGGCTTGGGATGTAGTGGAGTGACACAATTAGCATATTACTCTTTTATTAGATTAGATTATAATTATTTTGTTTTTCCTATGGTAAATTCTATCCCTCCATCTAATATAGTAACCAACTCATGATTGCTGTAATCTAATCATTAAATGTCATTTTCTGACCAAAGGCATGTAATTCTCAATTTAACAATGTTAATATCTACTCTAAGCCAGGCTCTATTCTAAGCACTGAGGATATGATAGTGAATAAAGCAGAAAGGAAGATCTCAATAAGAAGAGACCAACCTATAAAGCAAAAACAACATAAACAAACAAAAAACAAACAAACATGAGTACAATAGTAACGTAGAGGTTTTGAAGATGAACTTTGAAAGTAGAAGAGATCTATTCAAGTTATTGTTCACCGTTTCTACTAATGATCTTGAAAATGTTGCTTCTCTCTCTGAAATCCAGTTTCTTCATCTGCCAAATAAAGATAATATCTAATTCTCAATAGGGCTGTTTTATCAGCATATGAAATATTTATAAAGAGCTTAGCTTAAAATTTAAAATAAGTGCTTGATAAGATAATGATTTTTAAGTGTATCACAGATGCATGTGCAAGGCTATGGATGTAGTAGTGAGTTACACATACATTCACCTCCAGTTTCCTCCTTCATTTTCACACACTTCTTCTTTCCTCTATTTCAAGTATCTCTTAAAAATACCATTTCCTCCAGAAAGACATTTAATACTAATTAATTCGATTCCCTCAAAAATTTCTATTCCAAGCTTATAATTCTTACCTTACAAGCCTTAAAATTCCTTTAATTTAATTTTTTTTGTGTGTTTGCTATTTGGTGATTGTCAACCATGCTCTATATATTGGCTCAAGAAACATCTGACTCAATTAGAACAATTAAGTTTTCTAATGGATTTGGAGAAAGAAGCCAGCTTTTTGTTTAATTCTTGACATTGGTTTGAGGGCAGTGTAAAGTTCAAACCTATGGGAGCCATTGTGCCACTTACTGTGAGAGAAGCCAGTCTGACCCTGCATAATGCATGCAGAGCGACAACTCCTGGCAACTAAAGCAAGCCAATCCTGATTTCCACCCAAAGCCTGGATCTTTCCGTTATAAAAGCCAAAAATCAAACAAAAAAAACCCATATCTTTGTGCTGTGTCATTTAAGCTAGTTCATAATGCTTTTCTTTTTGCTGAAAAATAAAAAGTGCTAATGGAAACAGGTCCATTATTATAGGGTAGATAAATCAAGGGATGAATATATTTCATGCATTTTATTCAGCCAGGTGGCACACTAAAAGACCCAGTTGAAGCCAATATGTATGCTCCAACATGCACCCCAAAGCCAACCTTGAGCTTAACATAGTATAAACCTATAATGGCTCATGAGATGAGAATGCTGAGCCTTTGATTACAAGGCCACTGTAGTCTCTAAACACTGCTTGCTAATATTTAAAGAATCAAACGCTGCAATTTAAAGTCTTAATCTTGAGGTCTTTTGCCTTTTGCAAATGAAATCTGCAATGGGAAAACAGCAAGATAGCTAACTGCCAAAGAAATGATTTGAAACAGTTTGAGAAAGTTCTTTGCCAAGTCTGATTTCTTTACAACTTTTTAGTTTTGGTATTCAATTCTTTGTTGCCTTTCTTTCAACAGGAATACATTAATAATGTATGGAACTGTCATTATCTTCCCTATCTCCAAGGAACTTGTTGTGTTCCTGGGCACAAGTGGCTTCCGCCGCCTTTTCCCAGAACAAGCCAAGATGGAATTCTGGTGTGGGTTGACTCAGATAATTGTAAAAGTTCTTGTATGAATTTTTTTTTCATAAAACATGTCAGGAGAGAAATATGCAACAGATATCTAAATGGATGCAAACACTCATCAATCAAGAGCTGTCTGCCACTTCAGTGCTACTAGGTGTCCTTAGAGTGACAGCACAAATGCATGTTGGCAGGCTGATCAAAGCTTTAGAAATAAAACAAAATGTACATACCGGACCCTCAACTCTCTAAGGGTGTGACAGCCAGGTTGCAATTTCATTTTCTACATGAGTTTTGAATTTCTTTATTAAATCATTTTCCCTCTAAACCTTTGGCTGTCACATACATGCCAATATTGTTGATGGCTAATAAAAAAGTAGTGTATCTGTAATCTTTGGAAAATGGTGTTCTGTAGACATATTTATGATTTATTTCAAAGCTCAATGATAATATTGACAGTTTCTATTCTTTCTGATAGTAAGCTATCTAATCACAACATTAAAAAGTACTTTCAAACCAAAAAAGAGA
The DNA here is from genome assembly GCA_004026665.1 of Murina feae. Classification (NCBI taxonomy): domain Eukaryota; kingdom Metazoa; phylum Chordata; class Mammalia; order Chiroptera; family Vespertilionidae; genus Murina; species Murina feae. Next base: position 11,901 of record PVJC01007091.1, read on the forward strand.
CAAGAGGAAAAAAAAGCAATTTTAGTCATTTCACCACTATTCTCATGCCTAGAAGCTTCTGTTCTTTTAAAAAGTTGTATAAATGTAAAGTGGTATAACTCAGCAGAAATGCAAGATTAAAATGTACACTGCTCTTGATTTGCTTTGGTTTTTCCTTGAGAAGCCCAAATGTTCATGCCAAATTTATTTACAACAGGGTTACTCTGCTTTGTGGGGCCAGTCATAGATTGTCGTTTTAATAACAAAGGCTTCAGCATGATCTGTAAAGTTTTTGATCTGCTGTTGGTCTAGTTTAGGATATATGAAGCACGCCAGTGAAAGGAAGGAATCTTGTTAATGCATAAGGATGAATAGAAATTTCCATTTCGATTTTCATTTCAAGCTGGGAAAGCAGATGTATTCTAAGAGACAACGCCACTGAACTAAATTCTTCTTTGCACACAGCATCTCTCTCTTAAGGCAAATATCCTTTTCCTTTTTTCCTAAATAATTCACAAATTGCTTCTTCAGAGAGGCCAAAGAGGGTCAAAACAAAACTCAATTACCTTGTATTACTGGATGCTCCTCTGGCAAGGGGATAGTTTGGTATGAGGTTTGCTACCTTAATCATATATGAAGGTTCAATACCAAACAGATGATTATAAAATTTGGAGGTTGGGGGTGAACATCTAATATTATGTTTATAGTATTAAATGTTTTATTATAAGTAAATACTTATTTATTAAATTTAACTTTATGTTATTAAAAAGGTGTGTTCACTCTTACCTTTTATTTGTCTATTGAATAATTCTTCATTATATTCTACCCAAACTGCCCCTTTTCAGGGGTTTTCTAATTACCTGTGCTTACGCACACACCACACACCATGCACTGTGTTATATTGGGTCTTTTCAACATGGCCATCACGTCCTGTCACTCTGTAGAGCACAGTGTGACAGATTAAATTCCAGAGCAAGGGCTGCCTTATCTCTTGGCATGAGAAAGCATGAAAGAAAGAAATTTCTCTTCTAATTTCTTCAATTTATTTGCACATACATACACCACATGGCTTTTCCCATAAGATCCTCAAAGTTCATTAGAGTTAAATAATTCTAAATATATGTTGACTTTTCTTCTTTTCATTTTTCTCCAACCAAGAGCAGTGGATGTAATCATAATCTAGTTTCAATGATAAGAAATGAAAGATAGGTGCTAAATTCTTGAAAAATTGTGCTTACCACTATTTATTTATCTCCTGTGATGTTTATATCAGTTCAGCAAGGTAGATATGATAAAATGCATTATTTTTGTTTTAAGAGAAAAAAAAGTAAAGCATAATTTTGGTCCCATAATATTTATCCCTTGTGTTACATCTGTGAATACATTATGCTACATGGCAAAAGGGACTTTGCAAAGTAATTGAAATGACAAATCTGTTGACCTCAAGATAGTGAGATTATTCTGAATTATCTGGTAGACCCAAAGTAATCACATAAGCTCTTCAAAGCACTGAAAATATTTGACCAAAGAGAGATTCCAAGGGCAAGAAAGATTTAGAGCTCTGTTAACTGTCACGACTATGAAGGGGCAACATCTGAAGTAAACAGGTGCTTCAGTTCTACAACCAAAAATAATCAAATTATTTCAGAAACCTGAATGAATTTGTAAATGGATCCTTTCTCAGAGCCTTTAGCTAAGAATTCAGCCAGCCTACACTTAATTTAGGCATTGTTAGAGCCTAAGTGGAGTACCTAGCTAAGCCTACCTGGATTTCTGACCCATCCTATCTTATATATCCTATATAATAGAGAGGTAATATGCAAAGTGACCCTCATGCTCTTGCACAAGATGGCCGCCCCCATGTGGTCAAATATGGCCAGCCGGGGAAGGTAGTTGTGGGCAATCAGTCCAGCAGGGGAGGTCAGTTAGGGGAAACCAGGCCGGCAGGGGAAGGCAGTTATGGAGACCAGGCCTTCAGGAGAAGGCAGTTGGGGGCAACTGGGCTGACAGGAGCACAGTTAGGTATCAATCAGGCTGGCAGGGGAGCGGTTAGGGGGTGATCAGGCTGGCTGGTAGGCAAGTGGTTGGGAGCCAGAAAACCCGGATTATAAGAGGGGTCCCAGATTGAAGAGGGTGCAGGCTGGGCTGAGGGATGACCCTCCCCACAGTGCATTGGGCCTCTAGTAAAAACTATAAGATAATAGTTATTGCTTACAACACTCAACTTTTGAAAATTTGTAACTGCAGTAATAGAAAATTTAAAAAATTAACACAATATGACACTTGTCTATCTTTGCAATAAAGTCAGTGAATTCTGTATGCAAAATTTTCTTCCTTATAAAATGGGGCAAATGTTATTTTCTGTTGATGTTCTTGCTGCCAGTGGCTATAATGTCTCATAGCCTAACCTATTGTACTGTCTAGTCCTTTTCACTACAGAAGGAAGCTATAGAGTTGGAAAAGACAGAAGTATGTTCTCTGAGACCCCTGGTGACCAGACTTCAGCTGTGTAGTCAGCCTTTTGCTTTACTATAAACTTTTGCTCTGGCAATGGTCTAGGAAGGTGGGCCTACCCCATAGGACAGAACAGAGTTATCAACAAAGTGACAAAATAACCTATAGATATACCAGACCATAGGTTCTTCATTCACTGCAATTCAATTATTAGGCTGTGTAATCTCTCCTCCTTAAGTTAAATGTGAGGCCAATTCATCTGTTGCTGCAGCGAGGGTTGTAGAAATGAAAACAAAAATTTCTCAGCTTTGAAATTCAAATCATGCCTTTGGACCTCTTGTTCCAAACAGTAGACTAGATGTGTCATTTATGAGTTTTAAAGCTCAGCACACTGAGGTACTCAGCATTTACGTTATAAACCAAAGATTAACAAAAATGTTAAATGACAAAAAGCAAAACCAAAGGAGAGCTCAAAAATTACTTGGGCTTCTAATAAGAAGACTGGGGGAGAGGTGCCCAAAATCCAAGAAATGGGAGGGGCCTTGCCTTCTTCACATTCCTCTACTCTGCCCCCCATTTTCAGTCTTGGGAGCTACATGAATTTCTTAAATCAACGTGGGCTAGGAATATCAGAGAGCAGATGGAGGTACAGATTTCTGGGCAAATAGTAGGAAGCAGATTGTCCACCATTCAGCTTTTAGTAGTTGCTCTGGGACTGCACTATGTCCCTGGTAGAGATACACTATCAGAAGCAGCAGCATTTTTAAAAAAAATCTTGCACCAATAAACAGTCCTAAAATGGCACTGGCAGCCAGAGAAGGGAGGTGGAGAAATGCAAGTAAAAACAGGGTCTGGGGAGCCACCCTCATGTGGCAACATGGTCAGAGTACAGGCACCTGGCCACCTCAGCATGAGCCAGCTCCTCTGTGAAAGTTTGCCTGCAGAAGAAGTTGCTTGAAATGCAGCTGTAATCCCAGTGAGATTCCAGAATTGTCAACACCAGAGACCACCGTTAGTGCTATTTCACCTGATAGAGATGGAGTAATCATTAGCTAAGGTGTATACTGCCACTTTTACCTCCCACACTCACAGAAGACATCACAGATCCACCTCTAGACTTCTCCCTGCCGAGCTGGGGTGAAGTTACAGCCCATTTCAGCACAGAGATCTAGGGAACCGCTGCCAACTAATACAAATCTCCATGTATCAGAAGAACATGGTAAATTAAGTCAGACATAATCTGAGTGGATATTGGTTTAACCACTTACTGTGTGTCCATAGATAAAATAGCATATACCTCTCTGAGCCTCAGTTTATTCATTTATAATGAGAATTATAATGATTCCACTCAATTCTGATAGAAATGAAATGACTTTATGTTTCTAGAACAAGGGTCAGGACTACAGTACACAGTCTGTTTTTTTGGTTAAACCTGAGAACAAAAGAATGCTGACTTTTTTACATGGCAGAAAAAAATCAAAATAATAATATTGTGTGGCACGTGAAAATTATATGATATTTAAATTCAATGTCCCTAATGTTTTATTGGCACACAGTCAACCCTTTTGATTAGGCCTTGGCTAGGGATGCTTTGTGATATAATATTAGTGATGACTAGTTGCAACAGATACCATATGGCCCACAAAACCTAAGTATTTACTACCCAACCCTTTACAGAAGATGTTTGCTGACTCCAGTTCTAGAACGGAGCCAGGCACTTACAAAATGGCCCCAAAAATGTTAGTTTCATTACTTTTTTCCTTTCTCGTTTGAGAATCCATCTGAGAGCACAAACACCCTGAAATCAAGAATGGTAATACTGTGGATATTCAGGATATTGCTACAGACTCCCCAAGAAATACATATTCAGAGCTAAATCTCTGCTATTATTTTGTCCTGCTTTTATGAGACTTTAGCTAGGTCACTTCAGAAAGTATATTTAATGAATATTTCAATAACTCTTCTCCATGAGGTAACAATAAGTACTAACTACTGAAAATGTGTCCATAAGAACTTCTGCAGAGCATGATATTCACTCACAATCAAGTATGATTGATTACTCGGCTGCCACGTGGCATGCTCTGTTCCTTACGTATTAATTGTAGCTCAATCTGCTGGAGTCCACCATGACTACTTGACAGAGCCCCCTCTAGGTCAGTCACACAGCTCCTCCTGCTAGTTTCCACTTCATCCACCGTTACTTGTGTTGGCTACTGCCGTTGGTTCCTGGCCTTCCTCTAACACTTGCCATTGGTGCCTAGGCTAAAGTGTATCCACATGTGCCAGAATGTGCTGTTTCCTCAGGCATCTCTATGTCCCATAGTAACTGATTAGTATTTTATTTACACCTCTAGTTTTTTAAAGAAAAAAAAGTATAGAATTCTAAGTCAAAATTCACAAAATTATATGTACTTGGATACCATGTTTTTCAATTCAAAACATACTGTCTGTCTTACAAGTATGTATTTCTATGTTTGATCTAATAGTTGATGAAATGATTTATTTGTAGCCATTACTAAAACAAAACTAAACTAAATATGCATCAGGCTCTTTTCTGCAACATGACTTCCAGTTATAAAACCATTTCTACAGGAACATTAGACCTGATATTTACCATTTCAACTTACACTGACTTTTCCAGGAATACAAACCTCAGAATATTTGAGAGATGACTATAAAATATTACTTTTAAAACAGTTTGAACAAGTATTAGTAAGATACCACATTGTGATTGAAATGATTAGAAACACCACTACTGTGAATAAATTACACAAATAATCAATAGTCTTAATAACCTAAATGTTGCCTTTAATCATGTAATGGATCACCCTTGAGATAATTAGAACTAGAGTCTAAATGGGACTCTAAGGACTGTGATATTTTACTAAATACATACTTGTAAGCTTTGTAAATGGAAAGCATTCACCACAATAACACACAGGAACTCTTGTCCTTTGCACAATGTGGAATAAAACTGCTTTTGATCATGAATAAAGAACACTTGACAAAACATAATATTTGAAAAGAAGATCACTATAGTAAGTAGGTTGATCATTTATGCAGCCCCTTCCATTTACAAATTATGATGCTCACCTGTTTAAGATATCCAAGTTTCAGCACATCACATGCCTTGCTTGTGAGTTCCCGTACTCCCAATTCCTAAGATGGGCAATGTCTGGCCGAAGTTAATCAGTCTATTCTATTCCAATGACTGGCATCAAGATAGATATATGATCTAAATATTTCCATGATAATGACAATTACAGTTTTTCTGACATCATTAAAATAAAAGCATTCACACCTTTCTTTGCAGGTTGATATATGCCAGTGTGAACACTGGTGCCACCTTTAGGAATGCTGCTTGAAGTTTATGCCAACACAAACAAAAATGGAAGCAGGGTACTGAAACAAATTAGCCCTGAATTTTATTATCTTTGGACAGCCATTTAGAAGCCAAAAAACTTCTCAATTGTTGAAGCCAGTTGAGTCAAATTTTCCATAATAATTAGCTAAAGTCATTTTATCAGATGTAATTGCCACCAGTAAATTACACATATTATCATGGCTTTATCTTCAATTTATAAAGAATAAAATATAAATGGGTAATAAACTCTTGATATCTGAAAATATTGAAAATATATCAATAACAAAAAATAGTTTAAGTCTCATTAACTAGAAAGTCAAGAAGAGGAGTGAAGTACAGAGGGAATTTCTTTTGTGAAATATTAGCCTTGTTAACAAATGCACAGAGGTTCCAAGCAATATGGACTGTTTCCTTAATGAAATCTCTATGCTAAATCTCCAGGAAAATACCAAAAATTTAAATAGAAGGAAGAGCTTTGTTTAATTGATCATGAGGGTCTTCTAATTTAAGGACTACTCATAAGGTCTAAAGATATTCAAAACAGGTTTTGCTATAATGAGATTCCTTAGGCTACTATTCTCAAAGAAAGTATTGTCAGATCTAAGAATAAAAGAAGAAATTGATAGACTCATTTAAAATAGTAGTCTCTTAGAATTTCAGGAACAGCAATCTAATAAAATAGTATAGAGATAGAAATTTTGCTGGAAAGATTAATATTGGGATAGGATGGAGGTCAGAGGAGGATTCCCACAGGCATGTAAGAAAAACTGCATTTTCAAACCTCAGAAGAATATGTGTTAATGTCACCTTTCGTATGCACATTACCTTGATCACTGAGCACATCTATTTCTCTCCCAACTCTGAACAGCAGCACAATGTAGAAGGACACGTCCTTTCTATTTTCTGTGTTCTTTCTTTGGTCCATAAAAAAAAATCTTAATAACCTCTGCTGGTCCAGGGGAATATGGATAAATAAAAATTCCACTTTTTTTCCAACTCTTATGAGCTTTAACCCTTTACCATGGTAGCAATAGTGACTTATCTCATTCACCAATTCATAAAAGAAGCTAATATCTTAGATCACTTTTGAACCTATATTCATTTTTCAATTTGTTTGAATTCTTGTAGGCGACTTCACATCTTCAAGTTGCAACAGAAAACTTAGATGTATATTGAATCTTATAAAGATTGACATTTAAATGCTCAAATTCTAAATTTTGAATGTATGTTGGTTTATGAGTAATAATTTGGCTGAAGAGAAGAGATATTTCAAGAAAGAATATTGGTAGAACTAACTGATTGCAGGGAATAAAGGCTAAAGGTGAAATAATGTTTAAAGAGAGGATAAAAAGGTGAAATGATTACAATGTAGTGATACTGCAAGATGCTATGTCTGGCATAGTATAAATAGTGTTAAAATTGCTCTCATGCATATACTTCGTTGTTAGGTTATTGTTCATATTACTACACTAGCTCCTATGTAGTAACTGCCCACTCTGGTTCACATATTTAAGTCTATTCAAATATTTAATTTAATTCCTAGTATTTAATTTACTACATCCTATAAAAATGTATCACTACATTTGATAAATTAAAATGTAGAGAATAGTTCTTAAAATGTTCAAGATTTAAAAAGCTAGTAGGAGAAAAAAGCAAGAATCTTTTTTCAATGTTTAAGCAATAACTATAACATGAACATAAAACATTTTTAGGAGTTTTGAAGATTCCTAGGAAAAATAGTCAAAAGTAACCTTGGTAATTTAAGAGACATGTATAAAAATGTATTTCTGATTTAAAAAATTATCATTAATAGGTTTTTGTCAGACTTTAATTGCAACTAAAAAAGGAATATATGATTCAGTGAAACCATTTTATGGGCTGTTGTCAAGGAACAGAAAATAGTCTGTGGTTGTCTTTGTGCTTGTTTCAGTGTTTGGATGATATTTATGAAAGTGGATAATATTGAGTCACAGAAATGACACATGCATCTTGCCAGAGTCGTTAAATATTCAGGTAGATTAGCAAAGACATGGAACATCTTCAGATGCATTCAGCATAATTTTCCAGGCCTGATTCAACACCCCCCATACAATCATGGTGGGGAGGATATGTTCTCCTTACACTTCTCCAAAGATTCCTTGTAAAATTGTAAACAGGTTCAGCCTATTGCCTTTCTTAAAATATTTTTTTTAATTTTTAAATTACAGTCGACGTACAATATTATATTAGTTTCAGGTGCACAGCCTAGTGATTAAACTCAGCCTATTATCTTAGAAACTTAATCCTTAATGTATCACACTTTATGGTAGTCCTTTGTTCTGCACCTACCTCCCTTTCCCTCTCCTTTTATACAAAACTTACCCATTTGTCAAGGTCACTACATGCTGTGCATGGAAAAGTTCCTTAATAACAAGCTCAGAACTACTCTCTCAGATAGTTTATATCACAAATATGAACACTTTATCATATTTTAACAACACTTTTCATAAGTTCATATGTATCTTATAATTATAAACACATAGCTGTATGAGGGTACTGACTTTTATTTAATCTCCCCACAAAACGTAGCGTTCTTATGCTGAAATTGTACATTTTAACTAAATGGAATTAAATACTTCCATGTGGCAGGAAGGTCTAACCCAAGTGCTCCTTGGTACTTTCTTCAAAATGCATGAGGTTCCTTCGGGTCACATTTCTGTGGAAAGGTAGATGTGAATGTAAATCTAGTCTCCTTTCTTTTGCATAGATTTTCAAGGAGCTGCCTGCGACGGATCCATGGCTCTGATAACAGGGCAGGTCCTATTACTGCTGTAATTGTAAGTTGGCAATTTTATCTGAACACTTAGTTATACCTTGATAAAGGTCTGAGGCATTGCTTATAAAACTGATCCAGTAATGTATTCAGGGCAGCATCTTCCTCCAGAAAGCTGATCATGTTTGCATGCAATATGAGATAAAGGTGTACCTATCATTAGTTATGAAATATCAACTGAATTTATTCACATGCAGTTACAATCCTTTTGCTTTTTCAAGTTAGAATCATTGCTGAAAACTTGCTCAGTTTGCTGATAGCCTGGACAATGCTTGAGGTGACAAGATGTTTTGTAGGTTATGATCACTATTTCCAGTGCCTACTCTCTTCTAAAAGAATCGTTCCAACCCACACCTATCGCCTTTCCACTTGGAAAATGGGACATATACCCACTCTCCAATCTAAGTGCATCTGAATGGATGGGGAAGAGTCCTTTTCCAAAGAAGAACAATTCATCAGTTGTACTGACTCAATCAGATAGTCTTCTGATAAATCTGAAACAGAGATGCTGAGGGGATAAGAAGATAAAAAAATGTTCAGACAGAAAAAAAGCTTAAACAATTTCTTATTAACAAGTTATAACAGTCAAAATTCCTGAAGCAATGAGAGACCATGTGAAGCAAAGCTGAATGAGCCCTAAGACACAACTGAGCCTCGAGACATGTGGAAAGGTCCCGTCTAAGGCAGCAAAGCTTCCCCATTTAGCACAGTTGAGTGAAACCTCCACAGACCGTTCTGAAATGCCCACTTTCATAGACTCAAGAGTGGGGATATTTCACCCTGGCTGGTGGGGCTCAGTTGGTTGGGCATGGTCCCATGCACCAAAAGGGTGCTGGTTTGATTCTGGCCAAGGGCACATGCCCTGGTTGCTGGTTCAATCCCCCGTAGGGGACAGCAGATCAGTGTTGCACTCTCACACCAATTTATCTCCCTCCCTTCCTCTCTCTCTCTCTCTTTCTCTCTCTCTCCCTTTCCCCTCCTCTCTCTCTAAAAATCAACAAACTACTCTTTAAAAAAGGAATTCACCCATTAATAAAAAATACTGTCATGAAAACATCACATAGTTTATCAATCATTTATTAAGTTGTAATAAATGTAATTTCTATAACTTACTAATTTAGTGATAATTTGAATTATTTATTTTTGAACATTAAGTAATTTTAGCAGCCATTGATAGCTCTTGTTCGAATCACTGTTTTACTAAGAATTTCAAAAATGTTGACTTAAAAATTATTAGCTGATATTTTTCAGTAAAAAAGAAGATTTTCCACATAATTTCTGGATTTATTTTCTTCTTAAAAAAATGTAAACACCTTCTTTTTTATCCTTGTTACCATTTTTAAGGTAAGAAATTGGTACTGTAATTTCCTCTGTTGGTAGAAAATTATTTGGTTTTATTTGAGTTTGGCTTATTTATTTATTCTTTCTTTCATGAGAAGTTCATGGATTTTCCTTTCTTCCTCCTCCTTCCTTTTTATATCTCCATTTCTCTCTTCCTTCCTTCCTTTCTTCTTCCCTTAATTTCTTTTATTCTGTCTGTTCTTGAACTGTTACATGGTGAACCATGGGGAGCTCTCTCTCATGTTCCTTTGAAATGTCTTCTATTTATCTTGGTCTCAGGCACTATATAATATTGAAAGCTCATCTTGGAATATTTTTGCTCCTGACCTGGAAACAATCACTTTTCCAAGGAGCCTTGATTTATTATTAATAAAATGATATTTAGGACTCAAGTTCTGAGCAATAATTATACTCATCAGTGTGTAAAATTTTTCAGTAGTCAGAAATATAAACTATATTTTATAAATATCATGAGTTCATATTAAAATATCCAAGTCAAATGTGCTATTGAAGGTTTTTAGTTAATTTCTTTTATTTTTTATTTGTATTTAATTTCTATTACATTTAGAAATTAGTTCATAATAAGGTAAATAAAACTAGCTATTTGTGTTTTAGTCTATAATATTTATAAAATGGTTTCAAATTTACATTATCAATAACATTGACAGTAAACCACTAAGTACATAAAGTATAAGATAATTTTGCATATTGTTAATAGTACTGGGTTACTAATACTAGAATTGAAGCAATATAAACCTACTGAAGCAGGAAAATAGTCTACAGGAAAAACAGATAAAGAGCAGAATTAGAGGGAGAATCAAGACATGAGACCATGCAGCTCGATATAGCAGAACATGTCCTTCATTCAATCAGGCGTTTCTAAGTTCTGTGTCTAGCTAGTTGTGAGTACTGCTTGACTTATCCTTGCATATTATGAAATAACATTTTAATATTTCCAACACCACCACACTTCCTTTATTTTTGGTCATCACGTAATGGTTTGTGTTTTTTATGGAGAGTAGTGAATTCCTTGCTAAATTAAACTCATTTTAATATTGAGAAAACCAAGATCTATGACTGTTACAAAAAAGCACAAGTCTCATATACATGTAAACTAGCACAACTAGGAACTAAATGGTTATTTGTCTAACTGTAAAGCCCAACTTCTTTAGAAGTTCACTAGGCTAGTATTATCTTTTTAAAAATAACATGCAAAAATATCTTGATCATCTGAACTCTGAGTTTTAGCTAATTTCAGTATCAGAAGTATTTTATTTAAAATATTACTTAGCTAGTTGAGAATATATCTTATTAGTATAAGCAGAGTGAATACTTTCAAAATTCCAAAATTGTGGAAAACCATAGCTCAAATAAATTGGGCATTTTATTGTTTCTGAACTTAAGTAATTTAAGAAATAAATATGCAAGAATTACTACAAACATGCCCATATCTAATTATTAATTTTCCCTTAATGCACTACTATGTCAATTTACTAATGTTATAAAGTTATTTGTCCAGTATTCGCAGAAATATTTTGTAATATCTTAAAAATTGTATTTGCCTGAGCAAAAAAAAAAGTATTCTAAAAGTAACTGCCCACAAATGATGTCTTTAAAGTAAGTTTTAAGTTTTGACAGAAGTACATAGTTACTGGCAAAAAAATGTTTTTCTTTCTAAGGTAATTCCAAAATTTTACGTAAAACCATGCCAGCAAGAATAGCTGTTACTTGCACAAAATGTGTGCCTTATTCCCCAAGCCCATCATTCACCTTTTTATGCATCAATTTCTAACTCTACTCGATAGATTTTTTCTCTTAAAATACCTGCCTAACTTTATCTCTAGCAAATTGTGACAGTGTGCTTCAATCTCAAGGCAGATAGACTTAGAATTAGAATGCACTCATAATGGAATGTTTTACTATTAAAATATTAGCAGCAAATATAAAAATACTGGCTTAAAATAATTGGTAACATAAATGTTTTAGTATAACTATAAAGAGTGCATAACATACAATTATTTGATTGACAGGAGAATAATTGTTTTTAAAAGGGAATGGCTACTTCATTGGTAATGAGAACCAAATTTTTTGGAGTCATTTCAGGATTAAACACCTGCAACATATTTTGATATCCGAGAACAGAACTAGGCTAAGCTAAAATGGAGCCTTGTGTGATCATTTTCAGCATTATAATTTTCTACAAAATTTGAGTGCTTTGCAGAACTGCGATAGATTTCCCATGAATAGGATAGTGGCAAATGCTTTGTAGATTCAAAAATAGTTTTGCTGAGGCAATGAGAAGTAATATGCTATCAGATTAGAAGCTGTTCATATTTTACCAAGCTGATTGTATTTTAGAAACTTAGAAAGAATTTGCTTCTAAACATTGCAAAATCCTGCTTCTCTTATTGTATTTTATTTTTACATTATACTTGCAATATCTTTTAATTCCCTTAATAGCTCTCCTCTGATGAAAAAGGTAATTGTACTCACAATTTAATAATTGTTGTCTGCTATATAACAATAATTTTATAAGTGTAAATATCAAAAATTGGGAATGTGCATTTCTGGAATGGGCTGATAAAAGTTCTATCCTAGAATATTAAAATATCAGCAAGAAAAGTTTACAGAGCTCTATAGAGTTATCAAGTCCCGGAGATGGACACCTGAACTGATGGAACAATGAAGGATTATGAATGAGTTTTCAAGTATGTTTCATAGGTTTACTATAACAGGGCCATTGACTGAAACTTACACATTGATTTAGTTCAGAAATTATTGTTTATATTCACGGGCCCTGATACATATCAATATCACATTAAGACAGTATTTTTTGGGGATACAAGAATCAGAGTGGTTTATGTTGTTTAATCAGTGATGACATCTTGACGCACAAATATAAACTGATATACACCAATTACAGAAATCATTGAACTGTGATAAAATGTTAGACCAAAAGCTGAGGAATACAAAATGTTTTTAATGCAAGGACAGAAATTTATATTATATTTATCCTTCCCTATAAATTAAATATCTTATGGTATCACTCAGAATTTCCACTTATTCATTATTCATAATAACACAGCATGCTTACATAAGAAATTAAACATGACAAAGAACCATGAGAATGAACATGACAGTTTAAAATCTTTTTTTCAACTTTAAAGATTTTTTGTAGCTACTGGACATTTGAATACTTAACATAAGGCTACATGTCACGTTTTGCATCTATGACAGATGTTTGCAAGCATTGCTTAGTGCAATTTTTTATACAATGGTTTTAGCTCTACCATTTGTGCTATTTGTGCCAATAATGTTTTTTTCTGCCTTTTACCTCCATTACTTTTTTCTTTTAGTTATTAGATATTTCACATTAATCAATTTTATCTCTGCTATTAGTTATTTTAGTACTCATTTTAGTTTTATTCTGTTATTACTTATACTGAAATTACAGCATACATTCTTAACTTATTAATATCTATTATACATTATTATTTTTACCTTTTCCTAAATGATGCAAAATCTTTAGAAGATATTAATTTATTCAGTCATGCCCACCTTTACTATATCTTTGTTGGTTTTCTTTGTTACAAACCCATAAGCATTTAAATTCAAGGTGTTTCCTTTCATATTTTCATACTAGGGGCCCAGTGCACGAAATTCGTGCACAGGCGGGGGGGGAGGGGGGGATCCTTCAGCCCAGCCTGCCCCCTCTCACAGTCTGGAACCCCTCAGTGGATGTCCTATGATGGCCCCAGTCTTCCAGGCACCTTTTGTGTGTGTGTGTGTGTGTATGTGTGTGTGTGACCCCTGGGGACCTGCCCCCAGCCACATTTGAGGCTCAGAGCAGTCCTCCTGTGTGTGTCTACCTGCTGGGGGCCTGCCCCCAGGCACACCATCCAGGCTTGGAGCAGTTACCCCCTGTATGTTGATCTCTCAGACTCTTGCCTTCCCTTGCATGCTGTTCTCTTTTTTTGAGCTGTGGCCAGGGCTGGGTGCTGCCTGACTCCCAAGGTTGCCTACCGCCCATCTTCCTCCAGCCACCAGAAAGCAGGGAAAACCCCGCCTCGTGGTCAGGCCAGCCTTTTCCTGTTCCCTGATCCCATAAGGGACCTGGAAAGCCGCCAAGCAGGCTCCCAGCCCCCAAGAGCTTGCTTTCCCGCTCCCCAGTGCCCCCCAAAGAGCCTGGGGAGCCCCCAAGCAGGCCGCCGACTCTTTCCCACTCACCGGTCCCCTGCTGCCTTGCTTTCCCACTCCCTGGTGCCCCTCACAGGGCCTGGGCATCTGCCAAGCAGGCCACCAACCCCACTCACCGGTCCTGGGTCTTGCACTGTTCTGCCCTGCAGCCACTCTGTGCACTCAAGAGGTCCCTCAGCCCAGCCTGTGCCCTCTCACAGTCTGGGACCCCTCTGGGGATGTCCACCTGCTGGCGTGCCTGACCAGGCTGGGTGACGGGCTGATGGCTGTCTCCAGGCTGGCCAAGCCCCCCAGGAGCGTCCCTCACCCCATTGGGTTGTGGCCAGCGTGGGTGATGGGGTGATTGGCGCTTTCAGGCTTTAAGGCTGCCCACAGCTCCCATTGACCCAATGCCCCAGCAAGGCTGGCTGGACGCAGGTTCTGGGGTTTGTTTATCTTCTATAATTGATGCTGTTCCTTTAAGCTGGGGCCTAGATATGTAACGAAACCTCCTCTCTGCTTCACCTCGCGATGTCTATACTGCAACAATGTTATTCTTAGACTCAGGCCAGGCCTGCTGTTTCCTTCAGCTCCTGAGGATTCTATGATTGTTATTTTGTTGCAAAAATGTGTTTTGGTTGAGCAAGGATAGCAAAGCGGAGCGGGCAGCAGTTTCACTTTCACTCCTCCCGCAATGGAAGCTGACGTTTACTCCGTGAGTGGCGGCCTCCATGTTGGCTGGGCTAATTTGCATGCAGCCGCTCTGATTGGTTGGTGGGCGTGGCTTACCCCATCCCGGAGAAACAGTTAATTTCAATATTATGCTTTTATTAGTTAAGATACACTCATTCTATGCTGTTAGGTCATTCTTTCACTTTCATGGTTTCATGAGGTCACTTTTTTAGGCAAAAGATCTTTCTCTAGTATTTCCTATGGTGAAAGTATGTTGTGACAGGTACATTCAGCTTTTAACACAAATTTATTATCTTCAATGATTACATATATTTTATATAAATATAGAATTCAAGGTAAGCAAGTTATTTCCCCTGTTTTCATTTTGAAGATGTCAGTCTTGGTTTTCAGTGTCTACTAAAAATCTTCTGCTTAAGATATTCTTGAGATTTTCTCTTTATATTTGACTTTTTAGTAGTTTGACCATAGTATAGGTTAGTTGTTTTTGAACTAATATTTTCTTGTTAGAGTTTCTTGTTAGAGTTCTTGTGATTTGTTTGAAATTTTGGATTAATGTATTTAGTCTGTTCCATAAAACTCTTAGCTATTAATTTCCTTGAGTATCTCTTATGTCTTATTCTCTCTCAACTATCCTCCTGGGGCTCACAATAATCATACAAAAGGTCATCTCACAGTATCTGACATGCCTTTAACTTTGTTTTATCTTCTTTTTGTTTTCTCTCTGTGCTTAAATTAGAAATGTTTTATTCATCTGCATCAAATTCACAAATTAAATTTTTTGCAGTTTCTTAGCAACTGTTAAAACCATCCAATAGACTTTAAAAACTGAAATATAATGGACACACAATGAAATTTTCAAATCTTAAGTATAAAGATTAATAAGCCCCAGCTGGTATGGCTCAGTGGATACAGCGTCTGCCCGAGACTGAAAGGTCCCCGCATCGATTCTGGTCAAGGGCACGTGCCTGGGTTGATGGCTCCATCCCCAATAAGGGACATGCAAGAGGCAGCCGATCAATGATTTGCTCTCATCATTGATGTTTCTATCTCTCTCTCCCTCTCCCTTCCCCTCTGAAATCAATAAAAATATACTTAAAAAATAAAGATAAATGAATCTTGAATATGCATATTCTCATGTAACTACACTTGTGACCAAAATATAGAATATTTCAATTATCTAGCATATTTCCCGTGTCAGTTGCCTCCCTTCTCTTTGCTTTCCAGAAAGATAATTATTTAATGGCTTCAATCTCCATGAATTAATGTTTTTTTTAAACTTTAATATAAGTTAAATCACTAAGTACTTCAATAAACTTAATCTATGCTCTTATCTGAGCCAATATTTCAACCTATTTTATATCTTCGAAGTATTCCATTAAATGAATGTATCACAATTAATCGATTCTCCTGGTTTTGAATTTTGGCCTGGTTGTTTCCAGTAGTGGCCTATTTTGAATAAAATGTGCATAAATTGGACAAACATACTTATTTTCTATAAATATACAACTAGTAATGAAATTATTGTGTCAACTTATAGAAAAATAAGTTAAACACTTTACAAATCACTTATACTTTTTAAAATCTTTATTGTTCATATTATTACAGTTGTTTCTCTTTTTTCCTCCCATAGCTCTCTCTTCACAGTTCCCACCCCACCCTCTGCCTTTATCCCTCCCACACTGTCCTCATTCATAGGTGTACGATTTTGTCCAGTCTCTTCCCGCACCCCCAAAACTCCTTTCCCCCTGTGAATTGTCAGTCTACTCCCTTTCTATGCCCCTGATTATATTCTATTCACCAGTTTATTCTGTTCATCAGATTTTTTTTATTCAATTGATTTTTAGGTTCACTTGTTGATAGATATGTATTTGTTGTTCATAATTTTTATCTTTACTTTTTCTTCTTCTTCCTCTTCTCAAAGGATACCTTTCAGCATTTCATATAATATTGGTTGGGTGGTAATGAACTCTTTTAGCTTGTTCTTGTCTGTGAAGCTCTTTGTCTGACCTTCAATTCTGAATGATAGCTTTGCTGGGTAAAGTAATCTTGGTTATAGGTTCTTGCTATTTATCATTTTGAATATTTCTTGTCACTTCCTTCTGGCCTGCAAAGTTTCTGTTGAGAAATCAGCTGACAGTCATATGGGTTCCCCCTTGTAGGTAACTGATTGCTTTTCTCTTGCTGCTTTTAAGATTCTCTCCTTGTCTTTTGCCCTTGGCATTTTAATTATGATGTGTCTTGGTGTGGTCCTCCTTGGATTCCTTTTGTTTGGGATTCTCTGCGCTTCCTGGACTTGCAAGTCCATTTCTTTCACCAGGTAGAGGAAGTTTTCTGTCATTATTTCTTCAAATAGGTTTTCTATATCTTGCTCTCTTTCTTCTTCTGGTACCCCTATAATTCTGATGTTGGTACACTTGAAGTTGTCCCAGAGACTCCTTAACTATCTTCATATTTTTGGATTCTTTTTTCTTTTTTCTTTTCTGGCTGGTTGGTTTTTGCTTCTTCATATTTCATATCTTTGACTTGATTCTTACGATCCTCTAGTCTGCTGTTGGATCTCTGTATATTATTTTTTATTTCAGTCAGTGTGTGCTTAATTTCTAGCTGGTCCTTTTTCATATCTTCAAGGGTCTCACTAAATTTATTGGCAGTCTCCAGAAAATTCTTGAAAAACCTTATAACTGTGGTTTTGAACTCTATATCCAGTTGTTAGCTTTCCTCCATTTCTGTCTTTTGTGATCTGTTTCTTTGTCTCTGTTTCTTTGTCGCTGCTTCCCTGCATTGACAGAGTGGCTTTAATCAGCTGTATCTGTGGTGGGAGAACTTCTATGCTGGAGACACCCTTATGGGGCGAGACTCGCTTTAGTGGTGGGGCTTTGGTGCCCACTGAATCTGCCCCCTGAGTGTGTCCCTTATGAGTCTGAGGAGTTGTAGACTGGACAGTCTTGCTCTGACCACTGGGTACACAGTCTCTTGGAACTCTAAGGAGGTGCTATTTTAGCTTCTGCCTGGGGCTTCCCAGCCTCTTGTATGCAAAAGCCTCTGCAAGCAGCTTGAGTGTGGTGGGGTTTCGGGGCATCTACAGGTTGGAGCAACCAGCTATGGCCAATTCTCAGCCCTGCCCTAAGAGTCACGGAGTCTCAAGCCACTCTGGAGTTCCTCCCAGTGCCAGATGGTGTCAGACAGTCCAGCTCCTCCTCGTATGATTCTGAGTTCCTAGAAACTTGCCTAGAACTGGAGTTCAGAGCCATTGGGAGCTTGTGCCTCCCTCCAGTATGAAATGCTGCCAGCCCTTTCCGCGAGCCCCTTCGCTTGTGCCTCCATACCTCTGCACTTTATTTCCGTACCTCCTCTGAGTCTCAGTCTGTTTCTAGTTGTAGACTTTCTAGTCAGCCAGCCTTCCTGTGGTTCTGGGTGGTGTCCATTTTTTCTTTTCATTGTGGTTTTGAAATGGCTGCGCCCAGCAGCAATTCTGGTGTTCATCTATGCCACCATCTTGGTTTCTTCCACTTACACTTTTTAAAGTTTCCACCATTTATGTATGAGAGTTTTGGTGACTCTACATAATTGTAAGCCTTTGATCTTATCAGTTTGTTTGTTGACCTAATTTGTAAAGTATGTTTTAGCTTGTATTTTAATTTCCATTTTCCTGAGAATGAATGATGTCGAGGAATAATCTCATTGACCATTCAAATATGATATATAATTTTTACTTTTGACTATGTTTATGTGTATTTGTTCAACCTTCTATACATTAAAAATGGCTTTTGAAATTATTTTCTAAGAGTTATTTGTGTATTTTGGACAAAAGTCTTTGTCAGATATATGTACTGAAAATAATTCTACCAGTATATACCTCAAATTTATAATTTAATGGTTTCTTGAATAATGAACATTTCAAATGTATTTTCAAATTTACATTTCTTTCCTTTTATTGTAAACTAGGGGCCCGGTGCACAAAAATTTGTGCACTCGGGGGGGGGGGTGTCCCTCAGCCTGGCCTGTGCCCTCTTGCAGTCTGGGATCCCTTGGGGAATGTCCATCTGCTGGTGTACCTGGCTAGCCTAGGTGAGGGGCTGATGGCTGTTTACAGTGAGGCTGACTGGGATTTATTTAACTTCTAAAGTTGAAACTTTGTTGCTTTAATCAGAGCCCAGGTCAGGTTGCCCCTGACAATCCAGGCTGCCAGCGCTTCCTTGAGCCCAAGACGGGAAGCAGGTAACTGAGGTTTGTTTATCTTCTATAATTGAAACTTTGTTGCTTTGTGCAGAGGCCCAGCCAGCCTAACAGAAAACCTCCTACTTATTCCAGCTCAGTGGCTGCCGGCCGCCATCTTGGCTGGGTTAATTTGCATACAACTGCTCTGATTGGCTGGTGGGCATGGCTTGGATGGTGGACATGGCTTAGGTTTCTCAGAGTGAGGGACAATTTGCATATTACTCTTTTATTAGATTAGATGCCTTTTGTATCTTATTGCAAAATCTTTGCATTTTCCAAAGTATGAAGATATTTTTGTTTGTTTATAGAAGTTTATTGTTTTACCTTGTGTATTTAGTTTTTTAAATCTATTTCAAAGTAATTTGTGTTTATGAAGTAAAATAAGAGTCAAGGGTCATGTTTTTATCATATCCTACATAATAAAAGGGTAATAAGCAAATCAACTGAATGGCAGAACAACTGGTTGCTATGATGCAAACTGACTGCCAGGGGGCAGACACTCAATACAGAAGCTTCCCCCTGGTGGTCAGTGTGCTTTCACAGGGGGAGTGTGCTTAGCCAGAAGCTGGGCTGATGGTTGACAAGTGCAGCCGCCATGGCGGGAGCCTCTCCTGCCTCTGAGGCAGCACTAAGGATGTCCAACTGCCAGCTTAGGCCCGCTCTCTGTCAGTCAGATATCCCTGAGGGCTCCTGGACTGTAAAAGGGCTCAGGCCAGGCTAAGGGACTGCTCCTCCTCCCCTCAGTACATGAATGTCATGCACTGGGCCTCTAGTGTGTGAGTGTGTGTGTGTGTGTGTGTGTGTGTGTATCTTCAATTTTTATAGCTTCATTCATTTAAAGTATTTAACTTCCCCCATTGAATTGCAGTGATACTGTTGTTGAAAATCAAGAACTATCAAATGAATTCTTAATTTCATATACTGTATTTTATAGTTTGAAAGTGTTCTTAGATTTTTTAATGGATCTAATGCTCTGTTTAATCATTTCATTTATTAGCCCATTGTGTCAACCTTTTCCCCTAATTCCTTTAATATGTAATTTAATGTGTAATCGTATTTGAAATTTCCTCTGTTAACATTGACATCAAGCTCCCATCTAGGTCTGTGACTACAGACTGCTTTATCTCTTGAATATCGATCACTTTTTTCTTTTTTATTCACATGCTTCATGAATCTGTATTGGATGCCAGACATTGCTGAGGCCCTCGAATATATTATAATCCTCTGAAAATGTTAGTTTATTTTCCAGGGTACAGTTAAGTCAGCCTAGTTTTTTGTTTTTGTTTTTTTTTAAATATATTTTATTGATTTTTTACAGAGTGGAAGGAAGAGGAATAGAGAATTAGAAACTTTGACGAGAGAGAAATCAGCTGCCTCCTGCACACCCCCTACTGGGGATGTGTCTGCAACTAAGGTACATGCCCTTGACCAGAATCAAACCTGGGACCCTTCATTCAGTCCGTGGGCCAACGCTCTAACCACTGAGCCAAACCAGTTAGAGCTTAAGCCTTAGTTTTCAGCTTCTTTTAGGGTTGGTCAACTTTAACTTTGTCCTTGTTTCTCAGATATCGACTTGACTCCAAGAGCCTGGCATTTTTGAAGTCTCAACTCAATGCCTGGGTTCATCGTCAAGGTTAATTCTTCACTGGTTGGGCTGTAATTCTCGTATCTCCACAGCAGTTTGCAACTTCCAAAATCTCTGTTCAGCTCTGCTATGTCTACCAGAGTCTTGCTTTGTGTGTGTATAACTTACCAGTTAGCCAAGGATATGTTGGAAGTTTTTGTGCAGAAATTTGGGATTTAGACTTTGTGGCTCCCTTATTTGCTATACCCTAACTCCCCCAACTTGATATCCTTTAGCAATCTGTTTCCTAATGTAGCAATACAGCTGCTTTCAGTTTAAGTTCTATTTCTCTTACACAACTTGGAAAACAGTTTCTGAGGAAAAGTCGAGGTAAATGTGAGGTTTACTTCAGGTGCTGTTATTTTCTTAAGGATTGTTTCTGTTGTTTTCTGTCTAATGCCTGAAACAATTGCTTTACATACATTGCCAGTGTTTATAGTTGTTATGATAGGAAAATGGCATTTCTATAAAAAGATAATAGCAGCTGTTTCATCATGGTCAGGACCAGAAGTCACACATATATTTTTAACACTTTGTAATCGGGCATTTTCCCGCCAAATCGCATGCTTCACTGTGTGGTAGTGTTCGAAACACTTTCCTTTGTGCAGGGGTACATTACAAATTTGCACATGTACCGTGTTTCACTGCATAGTTTATGAGCAGCACACACACGACAACGACGTAAACATTTTTATTTTTGCCGGTTCCAACTAGAGGTTCCAATGTATGTTTCCTCATGTCCATTGACAGTCTCCCTGGTGGATCCGATTTTACTCGTTTCCTGAAAAAAAATGTGTTAATATAGGTAAAACAGGTTTCCTTAAAGTTTCATAGCTTAATAAAAATTTTTAACTTTTATATAATCTACTCTAATAAACGAGCAATATGAAAATTAACCATCACTCCTAGACACCTAAACCATGCCCACTAGCCAAGCCACACCCCCAGCCAATCAGAGCAGCTGTATGCAAATTAAACCAGCCAAGATGGAGGCCGGCAGCCACGGAGCTAGAGCAAACAGGAGGTTTCCGTTGCAACTGCCTGCCTAGGCCTGCTGGGCCTCTGCTCACGGCAACAAAGTTTCAATTATAGAAGATAAATAAACCCCAGAAACCTGATTCCAGCCAGCCTTTGCTGGGATGTTGGGTCAATGGGAGCTGTGGGGAGACTGAAAACGGCCCTCAGCCCCTCACCCAGGCTGGCCAGACACGCCAGCAAGTGGACATCCCCCAAGGGGTCCCAGACTGTGAGAGAGCACAGGCCGGGCTGAGGGACCCCCCCCACCCCCAGTGCACAAATTTTTGTGCACTGGGCCCCTAGTTATAATATATTAGCAAAAAATTTTTACTTAATCTATTTGTTTCTTTCTAGAGTTCTTAAAAAAACCTTCACAAACTAGAACTTCTGTACACAGCTCAGACTCAGAATGTAGCTTATTTCTTGACCCTTTCATTTGTAGACTCAGCTGAGATTTTCATCTAGACACGGTTTTAGTTTGAAGTAAAACACAAAACAAAAACAGCATATTCAATTAAATTGAGGCTACTAAATCTTTTGTAGCATTTCTGGGATGGTCCTGAGATGTGATAACACTTGGTTACTGACAATGGATACTGGATTTAAATGTAAAACTTAGAGGTGAAAGGCTACATATTCCATTATGTGTTCCTTCAGCCACAAAATTGAAACATTCTTGGAATAGAAATATAGAGATTTCAAGCTTATTTTAAAAGACCAGAGTATAGCAGTCCAATGAAATGTGACCAATTTGGAATAAAAAGTCATTTTTTTACAAATGGTGCATTATTTTAAAATTTTTTAAAAGTTACTATTATTGGGAATGTTCATGAGGATCGTTCAATCCATATGAGGTTAAACTACGTGTTACAGTTGAGTGCCAGTAAAAAATCCTTTGATCATTTTCCTTTTTATTTTTATTGTTGACACTATTACAGATGTCCCCAATTCCCTCCACCTTTGTCCACTTCTACATAAGTCTTCCTACTCCCTGGCCTTCACACACTATTGTCCGTATTCATGGGCTATGCATATAAATGTTCTTTGGCTAATCTCTTCACCGTCTTTTATCTAGTCCCCCTCCACACCCCACTTTCTTATAAGGTTTGTCAGTCCGTTTCATGTATCCATGCCTCTAGATCTATTTGGTTAATCAGTTTATTTCCTTCATTAGAACCACATATAAGTGAGATCATATGGTATTTGTCTTTTATAGACTGGCTTATTTTGCCAAACATAATAATCTCCAGGTCCATCCATGCCATTGCAAAGGGTAAGAGATCTTTCTTTTTTTACAACCACACAGTATTCTATTGTGTAAATGTACCACAGCTTTTGATCCACTCATCTACTGATGGCCACTTGACCTGTTTCCAGATCTTGGCTATTGAAAAGTATGCTGTTATGTAAAGAGGAGTGCACATAGTTTTTCTGATTGGTGTTTGAGGGTTCTTGTAATATATTCCCAGAGTGGGACCACTGCATCCAAAGGAAGTTCCATTTTTAATTCTTTAAGAAAACTTCATGCTGTTTTCCACAGTGGCTGCACCAGTCTGCATTCCCACAAATAGCGAACCCGGGTTCCCTTTTCTCTACATCCAACTTGTTTTCTGTTGATTGATGGATGGTAGCCATGCTGGCAACGGTGAGGTGACATCTTATTTTAGTTTTAACTTGCATGCTGGGACTCCCAGTTTTAGTGAAGTGGCCTTGTGTAGCAGGACTCCTGTGGCACTGTGATGCAGGCTCCTTGAGCGCCTGAGCTGAGTGCTCTAGGAATGTCCCTTGTGCGGGCTCTCCTGTTGTAATTGGGTATTGATTGCTGTTATCCTGCTCGTGGGTGAGCTTGACCCCCAGACTGACTGACTGTGAAGCTCAAATCCAGCCACATCATGCAAACGGTGTGACCAAGAAAGAAATTTGAATATATGCTGAGGGTCAAAGTTGCATCCCAGATTTTAGGTTGAGACTTTAGGACAGTCAGAGGTTTTAAAGGGTAAGGAATGTGCAGCCTCTGGGGATGCACAAGGAAGCTGGCCTCTTAAAGCTTTTCCACGGTACAGGGCTTCTCAAAGCAGCCTCACCGAAGTCCCAGCAAACAAAGACGATGATGGCTAGCCAGTAAATAGAAAAAGATCATTTTTGTTGTGCCAAATAGTTGTAAATTATATGCTAGACAGAGATGGGGGGCACAAAAGTCAAATCATTTTTCCATCTAAAGAGGCCACAGGTTTTACTTGTTTGCATTAACAATTTAAGTAATTTGGCTATGGCTTGAGTTCTTTATTTTCTGCCAAACTTGTTCAGAACAAACAGGCAAAGTACATCTATTTTAACTATAATTATGCCACGATTTTTTAGCAGCCTATATATGACGCACAAAGAAAGTAAAAGGGAGATGCTAACTTAATTCTGATGAACACTTAATTAGAGCTCAATTCTATCAGACATTTAATATCGCATTTTATTCCTGTTTGCTCTCTCTTTTTCTAATAGAGAAGAATGGAATGCCAATTGTATATTATTACAGGTGGCTATTTATGGAGCTGGGTGTTGCATCTACACTCACATTTTGTTTGGAGGTTATTATTATATTACAACTGGGTCTATTCTTATACTTTTTCTCTCTCATTAGTACTTAGATTGCTGTTCATAGATTCTCTTGTTAGCATTTTTTTCTACTGCTAGGCCTGTTCTCTACACCTGCATTGTTCTTGTTGATAACTTTAAAGGCATTAAGGGGGAGAGAGAAAAAATAATTCATTTTGCAGTATACTGAAGGCTTTGATAAACAATGTACTAGTATTTACAAGCTAAATAAAATCATATATTTTATTCATAATTAGTACATTTGATTTTCACTTAATTTATGTCTCTGTCCTTTGTTCTCAACACTGCTACAAGATCATTGTGATTACTACAACTTATCCACCTCAAATCATGTAAATATGCAGTGAACTTAATCATGGATATCTACCATCTGCATTGTTCAATGTTTCATCACTTCATGTTTATTCCTACTCTAAAAAGAAGAATTTAGAATCATTATTTTACTTTCAAATATCATAGAGCTGGTGTGTTTTATGTAACCAATAATAAGACTCAGGAAAGATGGGACTAGATTTGTGTTTTTATTAACATTCTTGATAGCATTATGATTGCTTTCAAGTCTAATCCTATTTCCTGCCTAATGTTTTCATTGTTTGTTATCACTAAGTATTTTATTAAGTTAATTTAAGTTACATTTGGTTAGTCTATGAAAATTAATAAATCTCATAGTCGCATGCCTATTATTACATATTATTTAGAAATAAAGATAATATGTGACTCTATAAATTGAAACCATGCCTTCCTAACATGTTCTGATATGCCATCCAACAAATAGGATCTTATTTTTATTCATGGGATTCTGTAACCAATAACAGCCTGGTAAAGAATGTGTTGAAATCAATCAAGATGCAGATATATGCTCAAGAGATGGATAAGAAGAGTCATGAGATCTGCTCATAAAATAGTACTTTCCATATAACAACAGAAGCTATTTTTTCATTAGAATTCCAAATATTCAGTGTTTGGTGAAGTCTCCAGGTAATATATGCAGTGAAGAACATTACTAAGCACTAGAAAACAATAGGCTTCCATCAATCAACATATATTTGAATATGAACAGCTTTTAGGAAAGCTTTGGGTATTTTTTCTTTCACTGACATCAATGTTAATTAAGTATCATAATTTAATGAACCCAAAAAAGATTGACATTTGTACAATTAGCCTTAACATGGCACAAAACTGTGATCCTCTAAAATTGAATTTCAGAAAACTGGTACTGCTATTGTGCACATAGGACTCTGACACAGCTTCCAAGTCTCCCATTATATTCCTAAGCATAGCATTATGAAATGAATGAAGCAAGGCAAAGCTTTAGCCACAAAGTTGCTTTACTCAAGTGAGAAGACTGTATAGAATGAACAGGGACACCATCAACTCTAGCATTGATTTATTAAAAATCCAAGGCAGACATAGTGGGATAACAAAATAGTAATTTGTAATATGTATTCCACTATATTTGCAAATGTTTTACATGCTTCCTTATGTATTCTAGATTCTGGTTGATATCTTTGCTTTTATAGGACCCAATTTCCCCACTAATTATTCTACTAAAGGACTCAATCTCTCTGAAATTTTATTTTCCCTCTGTTTAGAGGTAAAAAAGTTTTCCTTTCTTACAACAGACATTGGCAAGGGAATAGAATCACAATGGTTGGCTTAGTCTACTAATTTTTCACTTCTTAGGGTTACATTAATGGTTTGTGACATCAGTTTGTTGAAGCACAACTAACATTTAATTGTGGAGTGACTATACCAAACTAAACTATAATAGAACAGAATAGAAAATAAATGAGTGAACTGCATATTGTAATCATGGAGGTTTTCATATACATACATTAATGTGTGTGTGTGTGTGTGTGCGTGTGTGGATTTGCATCAGATTGTAATACATCATATTTATCCATTTATCATTGTGGGTGAAATTAAACATTTTTAAATGTCACTTGCTTATTGTAGTCAGGGTTTATTACAGGATACAAAGTATGACTGCTATATAAGGGACATAAGTAAAAGAGATAATGAGAAGATAACCACAGGCCAACTATGATGAAATTGTAACATGACCACATTTTATAACCGCTATACTTAAATTGTAGGTGAGACCTGTAAAAATAATGAAATCATTTCTGTGATTAATTTACTTTGTATGGAGAAGATAATGGGAATTTTCAAATATAGTTAAATTGTAGGTGAGACCTGTAAAAATAATGAAATCATTTCTGTGATTAATTTACTTTGTATGGAGAAGATAATGGGAATTTTCAAATATAGTTAAAGTTTCTATTCAGTTGAGTTTGTGTTAATCAAATATAACTTTATGCTAGGTGGGTCAGACCTAATCAGGTGAGGCATTCAAAGGGGAGCTAGAGGTAAACGGTAATAAGCAGCTGTAAATGTGCTTATGCTTTGAAGAAATCAAATTTCACATGTTCTGAAAAGGGCCTTGTGGCAGAAAATAATAGATAACCTCTAGAAGCCCAGGGCCTCTCCCACAAAATAAATAGTGACAGCAACGAGAGAGCTCAAAAGAGGACTTGGAACTTCAGATGAAATTACAGCCCCAGCCAACACTTTGACATCAGATCTGTGGCACCTGTTCATAGGAACCAGTTAAAGTGGTCAAACTTCTGACCTAAAGAAACAGAGATAAGAAATGGGTGTTGTCTTCAGTCACCAAATTCATGAAAATGTGTTGCATAGCAGTACCTTGTCTACTGGGCTCCAGGTGCGTGGGATCCCGCCCCCTTTGTGTTTGGTCACAGGGCCCTCATTGGTCACTATTGGAGAGGTAACATTTGCTTTCTACCATGTGGCTGTGCTTCTGCAGCCAAAGTTTCTTGTTCGTACAGTTCTCTTCCCACCTGCACAACATGTTGAATGAGTGCCTTTCCCCTTTCGGCTTTTCATTTTATGTCCCAATCCATTTAAAAAGTACCGGGAAAAATAAATCCTGAGTAAGAAGGGGCTTTTGGAATATAATCCTCACATTTTATAAAGCAGATAATATTAACTGCTTTACAGAGAAGAAAACTGGACGCTGGAGAGGATCCGAGACACCTTTGTGCTTTTAGAAACACGTAGCTTCTACAGCTAAGGCTTGCACCTCAGAATGCAGCAGTCTCTCTCTCCCTAATTGTCATTTTCTCACTACAGTTCTCAGAGCAAGAAGAAATCCAATTTGTTTTACCATAAAGCAAATTTTAAATTAGCATTAGCTGTGTGATTTTAGCAAAGTTATTTAATCCATCAGAGCTTCCATCCCCACATTTTCTCAATAGAGGAGTATGTGTGTGTGTGAGAGAGAGAGAGAGAGAGAGAGAGAGAGAGAGAGAGAGAGAGAGAGAGGTTATACCTACACTCCAGACTTCTGTAAATTGGGAGATGACTACTGAATACATATTTATTTCAAAATTACTTGATCATTATCCTAATGTTATTAGCT
Source organism: Murina feae (assembly GCA_004026665.1). NCBI lineage: Eukaryota > Metazoa > Chordata > Mammalia > Chiroptera > Vespertilionidae > Murina > Murina feae. Next base: position 39,631 of record PVJC01007091.1, read on the forward strand.
CTCTTTATCAGGCTTATAATTATAAGCAGAACAGTTTATTATTTAATTTTAAAATTAAAATTGACCAATGTTGCCAGCAATTTAGTAAAATGTTTACAAATCAATCTTTTTAGTAGTTGAGAATATGGTGGTTTAAATAGAATGAGACCTAAATTTAAATCAAAGAAAAATAAAGTTATAAATATTAATAGAGCAAAGAAGATATCTAGAAGAAATTAAATATATTTTAAAACATATTTTGTTATGATGATGAGTTATTTATTATAAATTAATCATGTCTACCTGCCCTGTCTGGTTTTGCTTAGTGGACAGAGTGTTGTAGTTGCCTGGGTTGTGGGTTCAATCTCCAGTGGGGGGCATGCAAGAGGCAGCTGATCAATGATTATCTCTCATCATTGATGTTTCTATCTCTCTCCCTCTCTCCCTTCCTCTCTGAAATCAATAAAAATATGTTTAAAAAAACTAAAAAAAAGATCTCAACCTAGTAATTTTTCATTGAATATTATCATATTTGTGTACTTATCCTTCTACTAGAGGCCCAGTGCACAAAAATTCATGCACTCAGGGGCATCCCTCAGCTCTGCCTGTGACCTCTCACAGTCTGGGACCCCTTGGAGGATGTCCCCCTGCTGGCTTAGGCCTGCTCCATGGGTAATCGGGCCTAAGCTGGCAGTCAGACATCCCTCTGGCAACCTGGGAGCCCTTGAGGGGTGTCCACTTGCCAGCAGGGAGCAGGCCTAAGCTGCAGTTGGACATCCTTAATGCTGCTGAGGAGGCAGGACAGGCTCCCACACCACCACTGTATTGGCAGCCATCAGCCTGGCTTGTGGCTGAGCAGAGCTCCCCCTGTGGGAGTGCACTGACCACCAGCGGCAGCTCCTGCATTGAGCATCTGCCCTCTGGTGTACAGTGTGTTTCATAGTGACCAGTCATTCCCAGTGGTTCTTCTGTTAGGGTCCATTTGCATATTACCCTTTTATTATATAGGATAGAGGCCTGGTGCATGGGTGGGGGCCAGCTGGTTTGCCCTGAAGGGTGTCCCAGATCAGTGTGGGGGGTCCCAATGGGGTGCTTGGCCAGCCTGGGTGGGTAGATAATGGCTGTTTGCAGGCTGGCCACAGCCCCTTCATGGAGGGGGATTCTGATGGGGTACCTGGCCAGCCTGGCCAGTCTGGGTGAGGGGCTGATGGCTGTTTGCAGGCTGGCCACAGCCCCCAGTCACCCAAGCTCCCAGAGAGGCTGGCTGGAAGCAGGCGTCTGGGGTTTATTTATCTTCTATAATTGAAACTTTGTTGCCTTGAGCAGAGGCCATAGCTGGCCTAGGCAGGCAGCTTCCTCCATCACCAAGGCAAGGAAGACTCCTGTTTGTTCTAGCTTAGTAGCTGCCAGCTGCCATCTTGGTTGGGTTAATTTGCATATAGTCACTCTGATTGGCTGGTGGGCATGGCTTGGGATGTGGCAGAGTGATGCAATTATCATATAACTCTTTTATTAGATTAAATTAAGAATAGTATCTTAAAAATCTAATTGAAATTTTCTCACTATAATTTATTCATCATATTTTTACATATATTTTTATTGATTTCAGAGAGAAAGGGAGAAGGAGAGAAAGATAGAAATAACAATGATGAGAAAGAGAATCATAGATCAACTTCCTCCTGTATGCCCCTTACTGGGGATCAAGCCTGCAACTGGTGCATATGCCTTTGGCTGGAATCGAACCTGGGACTCTTTAGTCTGCAGGCCAAGGCTCTATCCACTGAGCAAAACTGGCTAGGGTTATTCATCATATGGACATTTAAAACATCATAATGTCTAAGAAATATCTGTAAAATAAAATCTATCTCTAATCTCTAAATAATTTTTTTTAACCAAATTAAAAATAAATAAAAAAGTTGAACTCATGGCTTGGTCAGCATAGCTCAATGGTTGAGTGTCGACCTAGGAACCAGGAGGTCATGGTTTGATTCCAGGTCAGGGAGCATACTCGAGTTGCCAGCTCAATCTTCGTTGAGGGGTGTGCAGAAGGCAGCTGATCCATGAGTCTCATCATTGATGTTTCTACCTCTCTCTCCCACTCACTTTCCCTTGCTCTCTGTAATCAATAAAAATATATCTTAAAAAAAGTTGAACTCATGGAAACAAAGAATAGATAAAGGATAGCCAGGGGTTGAGGGTAGAAATGGGGAGATGTCGATCAAAGATACTAAGAGTTATGACTAAGTTCTTGGATCTAATGAATAGCAGAGTGACTGTAGTCATCTTGTGGGTTATTATAAATTCAGAGCTTTAATGTTCTCATTACACACAAAATATTGATAACTGTGATATCATAGATGTGTTAATTATCTTTATTGTGGTAATAACTTCACAATTCATACATGTATCATATTATCACATTGTGCATCTTAAACTTACACAATATTATAAGTCAATTATCCTATTTAATAAAAGAGTAATATTCAAATTAGGTGTCACTCCATGACAAAGATGGCCACCCCCATGGAGAGAAGATGGAGGCGCCCATAGCCACAGCCTGTCTAATAAAAGAGTAATATGCAAATTAACCATCACTCCTAGACAGAGATGGCAGCAGCTGGGACAAGATGTTTGCATCATCATCATGGTGACAATGCAGGCATTCTGCCCAGCCCACTGGAAGAGGGCCTCTGGGCCTGCTTGGTTTCTACTGCTGCTGGGGTCCGAAGTGCAGAGACCTGGCCTGCAGGGTGCCCAGCACCCCAGCAGCTCTGAGCCCTGTGGCTGTGGAAGTGCAGGGGCCACTGGGGTCGGAGGAGCAGAGACACAGCCCTCAGGGGGCCCAGCACGCAGCAGCCCCAAGCCCAGCCTCAGGGCTGGGGTTGGAGGAGCAGAGACACAAACCTTCAAGTGGGCCCGGCACCCAGCAGCTCCAAGCCCCAGAGCTGTGGAGAAGCTGGGGCCACGGGGGCTACAGCAGAGACACAAATCTGCAGGAAACCTGTGGAAAGGGAGATAAACTATCATAACTTTATTTCCCTTTCCACAAAATGAGAAAATTGACCCTGATTTATTTAGTGATATGGCCCACACCTTTCTACAAGCACAGCGTATGTTATGACCACTCCCAGGAAGTTCTGGTCAGTATATTGTCTTCAGGGAATAACACTATTGTGGCAAATCATCTAAGACAGGAAACAAGTTTTTGTTGGGTTTCTTCTGAAGGTCAGAGAACATGCCACCCCAACATATGCTGTGTTGTTATATTGATGATCTTGATCTGCAGATGCTTGAAAAGCAAATGCAAGGAGAGGCTTTCACTAAAGTCTCCTGATCTGCCTAAAATCAGACCCACCAAAAGTTTCCCTCAATAGGAAAAGTGTCATCAACCAGTGAAGACTGACTCCTGTCACAGGAGACTACAAATTGACATCACACTGAAACTTTATTACAAACTATCTCACCCACCCCATTCATCTTTCCTAAAACTCATGTACTCTCCTTTAAGAGGCCTAGATATCCTGTCCCCTTTCCCTAGGAAGAAGGTATTTAAATCTGGACTCTAAGCCACCTTGGGGAGTTATTCATTTTTCCCTGAGATCTCCCACATATACATGAGATACACATGTTAATGAACTTTTGTTTTTCTCTTGGTAATCTGTCTTCCATTACAAGGAACTTCATTAAGAACTCAGAAGGGTAGGGGAACACTAGTTTTCCTCTTCCATAATTCTATCTCAGGAAATCAAGTTCCAAGCTGAACAGTGAGTTTGGCTCAAGTGCCAAGCAGTCCCAGCTGAGGGAAGGGAAGCTCCTAGGGGGAAATCAATGATATTGGCATCAAAGTAGGACAGAGGGCACATGCATGGTTGCTGGTGCGAGTTTAAAATGCTTCAACATTTTTGGAGGAGGATTTGGCAAAATCGATAGAAATGTTCAAGGTACATCCAAGAATCTTCTTCTAGGAATCTCATCTGCTGAAATAAAGCACCAGTGCATAAGCCCTGGTCAGAACCCAGAATGCTACTGCAGGCTCCCCTTCCACAATAGAAAAACCTGCTAACAACCTGCATTTTTAAGACAAGGTGGTATCTATACTAATAAAAAGGTAATATGCTAATTATACTGAACATCTTCCAGACGACCTTCTGTACATCCTTCCGGACAAAGCCATGGTGGCAGGGCTGAGGCAGAGGCAGTTACAGGTTATCATGCAGGCAGAGAGCAGTTAGGGGGATCAGGCCAGCAGGCAGGTGAGAGGTTAGGAGCCAGTAGCCCCAAGGGTTCCCTGATTGAAAAGGGTGCAGACCAGACTGAGGGACTACCCTGAGTGCACAAATTTTTGTGCACCGGGCCCCTAGTATCTCAATAAAGCTGGAAAGATTAGTTTCCATGGCTTAAAATGGCATACAAAAATATCTTCTGATAAATAGTCTGGATTTAAAACTCAAAACAATCCATAATTATGGTGGAAGTTAATTGCACACTTAGAGCACACATCTGCACTAGATGAAATCTAGTAGTTGCGTTAGTACAATGGAACTGCTTTTGCAACTCTAAATCAGTGACACATTTTGGGTACTGTGTGTGTGTGTATGTGTGTGTGTGTGTGTGTGGGTATATATATATATATATATATATATATATATATATATTCATGATTTACATATTTCATTTTTTATTTTTGAGGGATCATGGTGATAATGACCATGTGACTAATATTTCCTGTCACAACTACCTGAGTATTCCCTTGTCAAAATTTACCATAGTATCTGTCATACAGCAAAATATTTTTATTAATAAACTGTTTTTAAGTACCAAATTACAGGCATTTTATTCAACAACTTGTTACATTTTAATCAAAGAAAAGGAATAATTTTTAGTCACTTAAGAGTTGAGCTGAATTTCTCCATTTTTAATTTTAGGCCAAAGCATGGAAGTCTACATTAAAACAACATTAAATGGGGAAAAAATGGCCTGATGAACAAGGACTGTATTACAAATTAATTCCAACCTTAAGTGCTTTCAAAATAATTCACAATTTTGTGATGTTAAAATGTCTAGTTTTTTTTTAAATGTGTTAAAAGTATAAAATAAGTCACGTACTGTGAAGTGGTCCATGTCTTCTGCTGCCTTCTCACTTTCTGACTGCAGAGCTGAGATGAATTTCAAGAGGGGCAGCCAAAGATGGGTTGAGGGTGGGCACAGTGCTACCTAAAACCTCTGTGGAGACCTTGCTCCATAGAATTACACCTGGAAAATGCAGGAGATAATACCATGTGGTGAAGAGAAGACACGTTTTTAAAATCTAAAGGGCATTGAGGAGCAACAACAAGGGCCAGGAGTGAGAGCCAGCAGTTAGCTGATCCGTAGAATATCCTCTGTTTATAATGGTGTCATGGCTCCACTTTTAGACCTTATATATCTTTATGTTGAAATCTCTTCTGTTTAAGATATTTTAAATGACTTTCATATTTCATCAAAAGCAGTTTGTTGGTTCAGAGAATTCCTTGGATTACTGATGAATTTCTTACACTATACAATACCATTTCAATTATGGAACATCAGAGTTGGCTAGACCTAACCCTGATCAGCCTGGCCCCGATCAGGACTGGGCTAGATCGCCCCAATAGGCCCTGATTGCTGGCCAGGCCTAGGGACCTCACTGGTGCACAAATTTGTGCATTGGGCCTCTAGTAATATATAAGAGCTGACCCTAATATTCTCCGGAGAATAGACTTACATTAAATAGAAACTGCTTCCTTCAGGCTGTATCCCTATAGCCCCAGGATATAACATGGTCAATGACTGACAGGTGGGATGAGAAAGGCTGCCCCGGACACTAACTCTGTGGTGCAATGTGTACTGCCACAGAGCTTTCCTGTGAGATCAGACTGAAATGACTCTCCACTGAGAGCACATTCCTGCTTCCCTTGCTCCCATTCTCCTGAAAGGTGCATTGTCTCATGCTCTGCTTCTAGGGGATCCAACCTGAGACACTAAAAAGTCAATATTCTACATAAATTATGTTTTCTTCTTAAAACTCTTCCACTCTTCATTATTGCCTAGAAAACACTGCTTTAATTGGTGACTCCCGACTCATCTGTCATCATTTATTGCCAAGCAGCTAAGGCTAAGAAGGAAAGTCCTTCCTCGGGGCACTTACTCTTGCTGTTTCTTCAGTCTAAAATGCTATTTCCTAAATCCTAGTATTAGTTATTGCTTTACAGAAAATTACCCCAAACTTTGCACAGTGAAACAGCAAACATGTATTATCTCACAGGTTCTGAGGGTCAGGAATTCAAGTGGCTTAACTGGGTGATTCTGACTCAGGGTCTCTCATGAAGTTTAAGCCAGGCTGTTGTCTGCAGCTGGAGTCATCTCAAGGTCAATAGGAAGGATTTCTTTCGAAGGTCACTGGTATTGGTGGGTGTTAGTTCCTCACAATGTAGGTCTCTCCAAAGGTTGCCTGAGTATTCTCATGGCTCTGGTTTCCTCTAGAGTGAGTGACTCAAGAAGAGGCAAGAAATAACACTCCGTTCCTTCTGTTAAATTTTATTCACTAGAATAGAGTCACTAAATGCAACCCTCACTTAAGAGAAACTGAATTTAAGCTGCCCCCTTTGTGACTAAGAGTATCAAAGAATTTGTGGACATATCTTTAAAATCACTACAACAAGAATTACAAAGTTACGTGAGAAAAAATGTCATAACAGTGATATAGGCAAAGCATTCTAAGAATTCACAAGTATATGAGAACAAGGAATAAGCAAAGGTTTCAATGAAAAGATAGTGATGCTTGTTCATAAATGTAGATTGGAGGAAAATAATTTCAGGCAGAAGAAACAAAATCAAATGGGAAAATGCAGGATCTGATCCAAGAATGGAAATTGTTTGGCCAGGACAAAATTATATGTGGGGGAGGAAAGATTGGGCGGGTGACCTGGTGTTGAGCAAGAAAACCACCTATTCCTGTTCTTCCATGATTTACAGATGGCCAGAAAAGAAAAAAGAAATCATGCAACTTTTCAAATACTCGTGCTATTTAATCAGCATAGCCGTGTTCTTACAGAAAGTTGAAGCAGCAGCTGTGTGAGATGTGATTCAGGATTTCATTCAGCTGCCTGTTTCCCAGCATCCTCACAATGTGGACCACGCTTGATGTAGATGTATCTTTCTCACCAGCAGGGAAATATATCTATTTTCCCTTTGGAGCTTGCACCCGGGACATTTCAATGAATAACACATTTTATTGACTAATACATAGCAAAAACAGAATAAATACTTTTACGGTCTCTTCTATTGAACAACTGCTTTATCAGTGTACAAATGTATTTACATAAACTCTACACCCGAGACTATGCTAAAACATAGAACCAGGCTAATAGGTTACTCAGTTACAGAGATAGCTCAATCAGGAGTAGGTGCTAGGGACAGGGAAGTGATAGCAAACTAATTAATCGACAATTTTCGGACTGATGATTCTGTTAAGTCAAAAGTCCAAACCAGTTTATCCTCCAGATTGAAGTTTTGTTTAACCCTCAGTAATTGCAAATCTACAGAACAAAAGAGCATGACTGACCACCAAAGTCTTAAACTCTCACAATGAATTTAAATGATTCCTTTCACCTTGAGAGGAAAAAGAATATTACTTTCATCAAAGTTTGTATAAAGTGTAACCCTGGTGATGAAGTTAAGCCACTGAGACCTTTTATAGAATGTAAATCTCCAGTATTTAGCACGCCCTCACAAAGCATTTCTCACCATTGGCAAACACGTTATAAGATGCAGTTGGTTTACTGTTTCCAAAAGGAAGTCAAAGAACCAGCAAGTCTTGTAAGAACTAAACTAGGAACATTTAGGTCAGAATATCAGATTGCTTACCTGTTTATGTAATTCACAGCTGGGAAATATGTTGTGGCAGTTTTAACAACAATATAATTATTTTTGAAAATTGGGTATGACATAACTGTATCATTTTTGTATAAATGTAATAAAATACAGAATCTATCTAGAGAGAGATTCCACCTTGATTTTCAATTAGCTTAACAAAACAGGCTAAACATAATTAGTCACAATAATTTTTGCAAATTTTAATCATCTATCAAACTACTTAGAGGTTCATTTCTACTTTTATAGTCGGACTAAATAAACATGGTATAAAATACAGCAAGTCTTCTTGTCCCTAAGCTAGCTAACCTTGTTTTGTATATGTGCTCTGCATAGTTTATTATTCAAGCTATAAAGGGCTTTTGTGTCTTCTGAATACTTTTTAAAGATGGATGACAAATGTTTAACAAGTAGAGTTAGGTGGGAAACAGGTGAAAATGTGTGCTTATACATTTAATAAAAATTACGTAAAGAATCCATTTAGAAAATCCATTTGTATGAGAATGTGTGGCAGCATCCTTGTAATCAGTGTCTAATGCTGAGTGGGCACAATCCCTAAAGATTATCTATTAATCCATCATAATAAATACTAACATTCTAGGGAAACAGTATTTTCTCACAATTGTAAGACAAATTACTATTGAGTTTATTTGTGTTCCTGTTTCTCACTCACAAGTTTGAACCAATAGGTCTCATCATTAACTTCTGGGAAGTAATAATTAACCCAATGCTTTGAACGCCATCACAAAGGTCTCTTAACAAGTTGTCTCCCAATCTCTCAGTGTGATTGGTCCTTTGTTTGTTTCTTTAACAAATTATCCATACGTTTTTACATCACTGCTTGAGAAAACAGTGCAAAAATGCAGTTTAAAATAGTATAGATTTATTTTAAAGAGAGGAATTATAACTTCCTAAGAAGAACAATATCCAGTAAGGTGTGTGGAAGGTTAATGAGATGATCAGTGATATAAATCTTCAAATATAGTTTCCAAAAATTCTTTCTTATATACTAACTCTTCCTTTTTCAGGTGGCTCATTTCTCTAAACAGTTTGTCATTTTCATCATTGCTTTCAAAACTTAGTTTATATATCATGTCAATCTCTAAAATGAAAAGTCACCTTTAATGATATCTTACCTTTAATTTTTCATTGTTGTTGTGACAGAGCTCATTACTTACCTTATTTAGAAAGACACAACAATGGTGTGGGAAGACCTTTTGGTAACACCAGCTTACCCTCAAAGAAGGTCAAAGTCATAGACAAGCCGTTCGTTCCTAAGTGGTACCAGCTCACACGGGCACCCGGTCTGCCACTGGAACTCAGGCCCTGTCTCTTTACTTTCAGTTCAGTATTCTCATGACAAAACCTGCTGGAATCGTAATGTTTCTTCAAAATCTGGAAAACTAATTTTTCTGCTCATTTCAAAATCTTGCTTTGTTAAGAGTACGAAGGCCTGAATTTTGTCCCCTCAAAATCCATATGTTGAATCCCAACGCTCAACGAAATAGTATTTGCAGATGAGGCCTTTTTGAGCTAATTAGGGTTAAATGAGGTCGTGAGGGTAGGGCCCTAATGATGAAGTTAGTGGCTTTATAAGAAGAGGAAGAGCGACCTTCCTCTTCTCTGCAGGATGAGGACACAGAGAGAGTCTTCTGTGAACTAGGAAGAGGCTTCCATCAGGAACCACATCAAGCTGGACCTGCCAGTAAGACATAAATCTTGTTTAAGCCACATACCCTGTTTCCCTGAAAATAAGACAGTGTCTTATCTTAATTTTTGCTCCAAAGATGAGCTAGGTCTTATTTTCAGGAGATGTCTTACTTCTCCATGAAGAAGAATACGGTACACATTTATTGTTGAACAAAAAAAGGAAATTCATTACCTGTGTGTCCACACAATGTGCCCGACTCCTGCCCTGCACAACTCACTGTCTAATTGTGAGTCAGCCAGACTCCGTCAGGGCAGAGCGAGCAGCAGGTGGCAGCTTGTCCTGGCGGTGGCGTGGGCTCTCTGGTTAAAAGAGACCTCGCACTTCTGGTCTGCTCCTGCTACACTGGGGCCAACAGGGAGCTGTGTGGTGGTGCCTGCCACTATGGCCCAGAGTTCAGAGTTACAGTAGCTTTAGGAGCCTTATTATCGGGGAGGCCTTATGTTTGGGGGAAGCCTTATTATCGGAGATGTCTTATTTTCTGGGAGGTCTTATTTTGGGGGGGGGATGCCTTATATTTCAGCGAGAGGCAAAATTGTAAGTAGGTGTTATTTTTGGGAGATGTCTTACTTTCAGGGAAACAGGGTAGTCTATGGTTAATGTCAGATTATTTCAAGCCAATATGTTTATTTGTCTCTCCTTTTGTATGATTCCTTCTTATTGACAGAGTATTCATTCACTTTTTTTCATTCTAGTAGACTCTCAGGAGGACATCAATGTCAATGACTTCTTTATTACTTTTTTGTAGAAGTAAATAACATTAAATCCATAAGGATTGGTTTAAATAAAAGGCAGATACAGAAGGATCATAAAAAATAAAATATCTTGATATACAAATTATGAAAATTATTCTAATTCCTGAAAGTTCAGTAGAAATAAATGTCCAAAAGATGCACTATACAAACAAATTGTGTTTTTGGTTAAAATAAAAAAGAATGTTCAAAATTTGAATAAGTCCTAAATAAAAAGCTTTGCAGAAGATCAAACAAATTGAGTTTTAGTTAAAAATAAAAAGAACGTTCAAAATTTGAATAAGTCCTAAATAAAAAGCTAAGCATGTAAATGTATATTCTAGTTTCTCAACATTGCTGTTATATTTTATCATTGCCCTATAACCTGCTTTAATTGTTGTGAGGAAAATATGCTCATTTCATAAAATCATGAGCACCTGCACAGGATAGGCACTCTGAAGCACAAACTGAAATGGGCTTTGGGATTCAAGAGGTTGAGTTGGGATTGACACCTCCAGTAACAGAGAGAAATCAGATTGTAATGAGAACCTGACAAAATCTACCAGTAGGCCTGTGCCGCCCATCAGAGTTAACCCACTTGGGCTGAGATGGCCCAGGCCTTTTACCTGTGTCTCCTCTGGTCACAGGATGGGGCTGCTCTTTGAGGGGGTAAGTGGGTCTCTAGAACTCACACACATCTTGAAAGACCTGACTGCTGCAAATGTCTGCTCACTGTCTTCCCCACAGCGGGGCAGGATCAGATAGGAATATCTCAATTTTTTACCACAAAACTTAAAGATTTAAAACTGCCCACTACCACGGCAGTCTGAGTTAAAACAAGTTCTGAACATCCTGAATGGTGCCCTATGGCAGATAACCTGAAAAATACAACATGGGGTGATCCTGACTACCTTTGCTATGTCGATAACCAATCACCAGTCTACTAAGGGCATAACCGGTTACTCTTGAAGAAACTGATTCTGTGTGAAAGATCACGCTGGCCACCTGCTGTGGACGGGTCACAACCCTTGCTCCCTTAGAACCAAAATGTGGTTGATTTCCTTTTACCACACACTTTACCTGGGGCTAATGGCACGGGAAGGGAATCTTATATCCAAGTGCATATTTCATCTTTTAGAAACAGCAGCTCTGTTATGGATCTCTTGATTGCCACCAGAGATATAAGATAAAATGCTTAGAATATTTTAACCCTAAAATATTCAAAGATTCACTTAAATTGAATAAAGTTCTTCAAAAATAATGTTTTTCTTTGTGTGTGTGTTTTTAACATAACAAATCGTTTACTCCTAACTCTTTTTTGAAAGCACATTAAGTATAACCCTGATTCTCTCTCTAGCTTTACTCTCTCTCTCTCTCTGCATAGGAAGTGGAGAGATTTAAGGAACTTACAAATCTGGGTAAGAATGGCTGGGCATATGTGGCTCCACTCTGCCCTTCTCCCCTCTGGGGAAGCTACTCTTCGAAGACAGGCTTTCCAAAATGGGGCTGTCTGCTAACGGAGAGAAAGACTAGACTGATTCTGAAAATCTGTAATCTATATCCTAAATGTAATCTATGTTCATTATAAAAAAGATATTTGATATCCATCTTTCCTCTTTATATAATTTTGTACTATTCAAGTACCCAAACATGAGAGGAAGTACTCTGGGGGTTTTCCTTGAAAGAATGTATGCACTCTTAAATTCATTTATGATAGCCATGAATTGGAAGCAGCCCAAGTGCCTGCTTCCAAACAAGTAGTAGAATACTTTACACATTGGAATACTACTCAGCTGTTAAAAAACACACACAATGAAATCTTATTGTTTTCAATAGTATTGATGGACCTAGAGGGTATTATGCTAAGTGAAATAAGTCAGCCAGAGAAAGACAAATACCATATGATTTATACATGACATCTAAAGAACAAAATAAATAAGCAAACAAAATTGAAACAGACTCAAAGACAGGTTGCCAGAGGAGAGAGGGGATGGGGAACTCAGTGAAAAAGTTAAGGCATTAAGAAGTACAAATTGAGCCCAGCTGGTGTGGTTTAGTGGTTGAGCGCCAACCTATGAACCAGGAGATCATGGTTCAATTCCTGGTTAGGGCACATGCCCAGGTTGCAGGCTCAGGCTCAATCCCCAGTGTGGGGTGTGCAGCAAGCACCTGACCAATGATTCTCTGTCCTCCTTTCTTCTCTAAAATCAATAATATAGATATCTATATCTATATCTATATCTATATCTATATCTATATCTATATCTATATCTATCTATATCTATATCATCTACTAGGATCCTGGTGCTTGAAATTCATGCACTGGGTGGGGGGTTCCTCATTCCAGCCAGCCCCCTCGCACATATTGGGAGCCCTCAGGGGATGTTCTACTGATAGCTTAGGCCCGCTCCCTGCTCCCCATGAGGAGAGGGCCTAGAGCCACAGTCTGGCCTCCCTTTGTGGGAGGTGACCAGGATAATCAGGGGAAGCCACCAGCCCCATCACTTTGCTGCTACAGCCACTTCCAGTCACCGCAGCCACCAAGGTGTTTTCATTAACATGGACTCCAGTCCCCTCACCATGAAAAAAAAAAAGCGATTTTCTTTAGGCATTTTCAAGATGTGTCTTTCATAGGATATGACCTTTCTTTCTTTCTTTCTTTCTTTCTTTCTTTCTTTCTTTCTTTCTTTCTTTCTTTCTTTCTTTCTTTCTTTCTTCTTTCTT